>SJYC01033782.1:0-63047 GCA_006408675.1 Madoqua kirkii | reverse complement strand
GGCAAAGTAATGTCTCTGCTTTTGAATATGCTATCTAGGTTGGTCATAACTTTTCTTCCAAGGAATAAGCATCTTTTAATTTCATGGCTGCAGTCACCATCTGCAGGGATTTTGGAGCCCAAAAAAATAAAGTCTGACACTGTTTCCACTGTTTCTCCATCTATTTCCCACGGAGTGACAGGACCGGATGCCATGATCTTCATTTTCTGAATGTTGAGCTTTAAGCCAACTTTTTCACTCTCCTCTTTCACTTTCATCAAGAGGTTTTTTAGCTCCTCTTCACTTTCTGCCATAAGGGTGGTGTCAACTGCATATCTGAGGTTACTGATACTTCTCCCAGCAATCTTGATTCCAGCTTGTGTTTCTTCCAGCCCAGCGTTTCTCATGATGTACTCTGCATAGAAGTTAAATAAGCAGGGTGACAATATACAGCCTTGACGTACTCCTTTTCCTATTTGGAACCAGTCTGTTGTTCCATGTCCAGTTCTAACTGTTGCTTCCTGGCCTGCATACTGATTTCTCAAGAGGCAGGTCAGGTGGTCTGGTATTCCCATCTCTTGAAGAATTTTCCACAGTTTATTGTGATCCATACAGTCAAAGGCTTTGGCATAGTCAATAAAGCAGAAATAGACGTTTTTCTGGAACTCTCTTGCTTTTTCCATGATCTAGCGGATGTTGGCAATTTGATCTCTGGTTCCTCTACCTTTTCTAAAACCAGCTAGAACATCTGGAAGTTCACAGTTCACGTATTGCTGAAGCCTGGCTTGGAGAATTTGGAGCATTACTTTACTAGCGTGTGAGATGAGTGCAACTGTGCAGTAGTTTGAGCATTCTTTGGCATTGCCTTTCTTTGGGATTGGAATGAAAATGGACCTTTTCCAGTCCTGTGGCCACTGCTGAGTTTCCCAAATTTGCTGGCATATTGAGTGCAGCACTTTCACAGCATCATCTTTCAGGATTTGAAAAATAGCTCAACTGGAATTCCATCACCTCCACTCGCTTTGTTTGTAGTGATGCTTTCTAAGGCCCACTTGACTTCACATTCCAAAATGTTAAGCAGTAGCATTAGGTAGAGTAACAGAAAATCTCAGATGGTGGGCTGGGATAAGTTAATGAGTGTTTCTTGAAAAAGACTTTATGGTTCAAGTATAATGCTCAAACATGGCATGTAGTATTCTCATCTTGGAAGCTCAGAATGTACATAAACTCAGAGAAGGACTACAGTAAAGAAATCTGTTCTGCGCAGTTAAGATTAACATTCTTCAAAATTATTTGGCCAAGGAACCCATCCCACTTCCTGACTAACATGTTAATTTTAAAAGTTATCTAGCACCTACTATGTGCCAGGCACTGTTATGGTGATCAAAAAGCAGAAACAGTTCTGGTCTTTATAGAACTTACATATTTAACATTTATTTCCAAAGACTGTCATTGAAGGTAACCAGTGTATTGGGTCTTTGTCTGAGCATTTAATCTGATAAATCTCTTCAACCCACAAAATTCCCCTCTAAATCCCTTGATCTTTAGACCTCGAAGAGACAAAAACAGTGGCTTTCTCCTCACGAAACAGTTCCTCTCTGGAAGAAAGCCTAGAAAGCCTACATGAGTCCACTATGGCAATCAAAAGCTCTGCAGCAGATGCCAACGGGTGTTGGAGCTGTTTGTATTCATCACTGTATCTACGGACGGTGCCTGTCTCACCAGAGGAGACTAACAAATGTGTGCTCAAATGAATGGTGAATGTCGAGGATTCTCTCAAACCCTACCCTCCCCCCCCCGCCCCCCAATTCTGATTAAACACTACCAAGGTTAAGCTCCTATCTTAGATGGTCTCCATGGTCAGGTTAGATTTAAATTCCCTTAATTTCACTTTGTCCTTACCATGTCAGTCTGCTTTACATGCCAAGTTCAGATATGGGCACTTTTTATTTGATTTTGTTATAAGATAATATTATTTGCAAATGTTTTATGACCAAATACATCTTTCTTAATGAAGCTAATGTGTTGAGATGTAATCCCTTACAGAGGCACAGCTGGCTCATGGTCTGGACATAAAACTGAGATTCAAGAGCATTTTCCAATACCAGCCCTGCAATTTCCCTTAAAAGAATTAATATTCATGCATTTTAATTTTTCAGTCAGGAAAATAGGGAAATGAGCGCTGGCTGGCTTGCTTAAATGAAGTGCATTTGAAATTTATAAATAAACACGGTATCAAGAAGCAAAACAATCACTAATGATGAAACTACATAAAGAAAATTCAAGAGATTTAGATCATTTTCAATCATATACACAGGAAATACACAGGAAACACAGCATGCCTTCCTGGCTGCAACATTCTTATCAATAGCAAGAAAAGATCCCAGAGAAAGGAAAGGGGGTATTAATTGTTTTTCAAAGCAAACAGCCTACTGAGCCTCCCCAGACAGAACAAACAGAATCTTTAAAAGCAGAATTAACTTTCCCTAGATTTCATCACACTTCATTTCTCTACCTTGTCTTTACACATTCAAGTGGCACTGAAAAACGTCATGGTAAACAGAATCTAGTTTTCCGTACAGCCTCTCATAGTGTAAAGGAGATGTGAAGAGCTGAGAAAGCTTGCAGCCCATACTGTTGGCATCTTAGCACTTATGATCATTACAAGAGCTCACAGAAAGGCAATACTGGGCTTTAAAGCTGGAACTGCACGTTATCTCTTTCTCAGAGCCTGGGGCTATCACTACAAAGCACAGTGGTCCATTCTAAGCTCTGAATAGAGAAAAGGAAGAGATCATTAAATTATAATTTCCATGCACAATTGCTACAAGTATTTCCTAACCAACAGGATTAATATGAAAGCAAGATCCCAGAATAAAGCTGCTCAGCAGAGAGGATGGCAGTTTAGTGTCTTGTAAATTTGATTTCCCTGAAAGCCCTGACACATCATAATAGTGAAATCCTATTTACTGTAGCAAGCAGGATGGATAATACTATTTAATACCTGGTGTACTTTGTGCCATCAGCTCATAGCTTTGTACTCTACATTCTCATCTTACCTTAAGGTTAATACTTCTTGACAGCCTACATGGTAAATAGAGCCCCAAATTAAGTGCTGATCCCATGATTTGCAAATCTTTCCTCTAAAGTTTGGCACAGAAAAACTGGCTCCAGTTAACGGGATCATTTTAACAGGATGCACTTTTAACAGTTCATCCCGGAAAAAAAATGTAAGTCTCATATCCCTAAAGCCAGATTAAAAAAGCATTTCAAGGTTACCCATGGCACATTTTCCATTAGAAAACTCAGAGAGGTTAACAGAAAAGCCAATGTGTGGAGCACTTGCTGAATAATGAATTAAGGATAAGACCCCCACTGTATCGATTTTCTTGGCCCTCGTTCTGTAGAACAAAATGGGGGGAGTCCACTCTCCTTGTTACTTTTGGAAAGTCTGCAATAATAAACTTCCTTTAGGGAGCCCAGTAAAAGAACAGAAGGGTTCAGTCTCTGAATCTAAGTTATAAATAACTGTGTCAATTATATTAACAAGAGGTATAGTGATACTGAGCCTTATTAATTTCTCTACCTAACCACTAACATCTAAGTACATTTATTTGAACTATCAATACTTGTTAATGATTAAAAAAAAAAACCTCATTGATTAAATGCTAAAAACCACTTCACTGAAACCTCTGTCATTTGTTAACAGCAATACAATTAAAAGCGACACTGGTTTCTATGCCTTCAACATACAACTCTTGGACAAGAGAGCTTCATCTGTTTCTTGCAACTCCTGGTAACTAGAGAAACCGCCCTGGTTTCAAGATAAATGAGGAGGCCAGTACAAAAGTCCCAAGTGTCAATGGAATAATCTCTCCTAGATTGACAAGTGCAAACTAGCATAAACTACCAAGGAATATCTCCCGCCAAGTAATGCTTTTAACTATCCAGTTAAACTTGCTGTATCTCAGCGCCTGGCCAAAACATACACACAATTCAGTGTGTATGAGCTACCCACATGATCTTGGATCATGGACAACTGTTTAGAAAGTACCTAAGAGGAAGAATATCAAAGGGCTTTTTTTTATCCCTTAAATTGAGTCTAGGTAGTTATTGCCCTACACTCCCCTCAAAAAAGAATCTTCATGTTTTAGGATCACAGATGCCAGTGGTCTGACTGAAATTCCATCCTGTATTAATCCCTTGAAATGGCTGACACAGCGCCACTCAATGAAATCTTTTTACAATGACAGATTTCATCTGATAGTACAAAAGCACCAATAATTTCTTTCCATAAAGAGCACACGGGGCTAGCAATAATCTGTTCTGTTGTCATTTCTCTTTATCATCACTCGTGGCATTTTCCCCCTCAAGCTTTGTGGAGAGGAACACAGAAATGAAGGTACCAACTGACAAAGAAGTCAAGCAATCAAAACAGCCAATTAATCATACAGATGAGCCCGACACTGTGATGCAATAGAAGATACACCACCCACTGTAAGTAAAAGGCTTTCAAAAGTTGCTCATTTGATGTAAGCATGACCTTAGAATTTAATTAGCAACTCTCTCCACAGGTGACGAACTAGTAAAGTACTTTTCTTCTTAATGACAATTTATTTTTCACCATTCTCTTTGCATCACTCTCTTTCACTCAGCTTGTACAATTCCCTCTCCTTCTTAATTGTATGGGGCTGACGGCAGTGTGCATGCAAATAGTTGCCAAAATGCAGAGGAACCTGCAAACTGGAAAGAATACAAACCGCACTACCCCGTTATCTGAATGCTGTAATGCTGTAACGGTATCCAACTAAGCTCGCTGATCGCCCTCGGCCACACGAACCACTAGGGGTTTTACAGCCCTCTTCATGCTGAGCCAAACCCCACCGTTCTTAGGAACGCCAAGAGCAAAGTGGATTACATGGAGCAACTCAATTCAAGTTTATAATTGAGAAGTTAGACATGCAAGACACACGCATCATCAAAGAACGCCCATCTCTAGATATCCTGGGAGAGGGAGGGAGGGGCCCTTCATGCCAGAAAATCCTGGAAGAAACTGGACTGTGTCCTTTTATACCATGGATTTAGCCCTGCCTCTCCATTCCCTTCTAGAGGGCTAATAGACTATGGGAAAATACACATTCTTCTGAAGAATACCTAGGCAACGGATGTTTCAGGAGCAGGCAAATTCAGATTTTCATGAAATAACCATCAAACAGCTGATAAAACAGAAAATTTGTTTTCATCCTAGAGATGGAATGAGATGATTATCCCGTAGTGACATTGTGAACCTGTGAATGAATGGGATGCCCCAAAGACATTTCTCACCTGCTTGAATGACTACGAATTTCTTCCTTCAAAGTATAAGCAGCACAACTAGACATTAAAGTAATTCTTGGGGTTGGCATGCCACAGTTGCTAAGTAATATGATCTTGCTGCTGCCCTTTTGGTCAAATTTTCCCAGGAAGTGCCAGATCCTGGGTGGGTGGTGGGGTGGGGGACAGGAATTAAGCATTTTGAATGCTAAACACTTCCAGGTTATATGGTAACACTAATCAAGTTTTAACATCAGGACCTAAAACACTGTATTAGAAGCCAGGAGTTAAGTTACTACCCACAGAAGTAACAAAGCAATCAGCAGGATTTAACTTCTAAAGTGCAGGCTTGACAAACATTAAAGATGGTATTGGACAATGGCTAACAGCTCGGATGTTGGACCTGGTTGAACTTCAGGTCACATTGTGACTGTACGCGCACTTGTGCGCTCTGTCGCTTCAGTTCTGACTCTTTTTGACCCCTGGACTGAGCAGCCCATCAGGCTCCTCTATCCAGGGGATTCTCCAGGCAAGAATACTGGAGTGGATAGCCATTTTGTTCTCCAGGGAATCTTCCAACCCAGGGGCTGAACCCGTGTCTCCTGAGGCTCCTCCACTACAGATGGGTTTTTTCTCACTGAGCCACCTGGGAAGCCCTTTGTCTGTATATCCTCGGGCAAATTACTTGAACCTGTAGGATTTTCACCTAAAAACAGCAGGGTTGACAGCCTCCTAGGGTTGTTTATGAGAATAAAATGATACAATCCATGCAAAGTGCCCAGCACAACATAAATACTCAAAAGATGTTATTGTTAGCTATGAGGATGATGAAGGTGCTATACATATCCAGATATTCAAAATTAAACTTGATATTTTCACAGGATAGATTTAGACTATTAATTTAACTAATGAAAAAGAAACTAAATATTTTGCAAATACTTACAATCTGTACATGAATGGCTTGAATCTAACCTTATGGCATAAACTTAGGAACTGCAGGATTCACTCACTGCATGTGAGTTGTGGAAAAGACAGAAATAAGAAAATTATTTTATCCTTAAGGTGCTCACCAGATAAACACAGGTAACTAATCACCATCAGCATAAACACGGCACTTTGAGAGAGACATATAAAGCATTATGAAGAATTACCTGAGGGAATGACAAGTGAAAGGGGCTCAGCAGTGTCTGACTCTTTGCAACCCATGGACCGTAGCCCGCCAGCCTCTGCTGTCTATGTGGTTCTCCAGGCAAGAAGACTGGAGTGGGTTGCCATTCCCTTTTCCAGGCGATCTTCCCAACTCAGGGATGGAACCCAGGCCTCCTGCTTTGCAGGTGGGTTCTTTACCATGTGAGCCACCAGGGAAGCCCCACAGGGACTGGCAAAGGTGTCTTAAAAACATTTAAGAACATTTTCCTTGAAAGCTGCCCCATGATTCCTTTCATCAATCACTGATCAGGAATTAATTCTCTCAAGCTTCTTACATCCACCAATGGGAACTGACACTCAAGCTTTTTTTCAGTTAGGGCATACCTACATGAGGTAAGAAAGAGCTTAACAAACATAAGCTGCTGCTGTTGCTAAGTTGCTTCAGTTGTATCTGACTCTATGCGACCCCATAGATGGCAGCCCACCAGGCTCCCCCATCTCTGGGATTCTCCAGGCAAGAACACTGTAAATAAGAAAATTATTTTATCCTTAAGGTGCTCACCAGATAAACACAGGTAACTAATCACCATCAGCATAAACACGGCACTTTGAGAGAGACATATAAAGCATTATGAAGAATTACCTGAGGGAATGACAAGTGAAAGGGGCTCAGCAGTGTCTGACTCTTTGCAACCCATGGACCGTAGCCCGCCAGCCTCTGCTGTCTATGTGGTTCTCCAGGCAAGAAGACTGGAGTGGGTTGCCATTCCCTTTTCCAGGCGATCTTCCCAACTCAGGGATGGAACCCAGGCCTCCTGCTTTGCAGGTGGGTTCTTTACCATGTGAGCCACCAGGGAAGCCCCACAGGGACTGGCAAAGGTGTCTTAAAAACATTTAAGAACATTTTCCTTGAAAGCTGCCCCATGATTCCTTTCATCAATCACTGATCAGGAATTAATTCTCTCAAGCTTCTTACATCCACCAATGGGAACTGACATTCAAGCTTTTTTTCAGTTAGGGCATACCTACATGAGGTAAGAAAGAGCTTAACAAATATAAGCTGCTGCTGTTGCTAAGTTGCTTCAGTTGTATCTGACTCTATGCGACCCCATAGATGGCAGCCCACCAGGCTCCCCCATCTCTGGGATTCTCCAGGCAAGAACACTGGAGTGGGTTGCCATCTCCTTCTCCAGTGCATGGAAGTGAAAAGTGAAAGTGAAGTCGCTCAGTTGTGTCCAACTCCTAGCGACCCCATGGACTGCAGCCTACCAGGCTCCTCCATCCATAGGATTTTCCAGGCAAGAGTACTGGAGTGGGGGGCCACTGCCTTCTCCAAGATATAAGCTGTTGCCCCTTAAAGAATATGTATTTTCGGGATTTCCCTGGTGGTCCGGTGGCTAGGGCTCTGCACTCCCAATGCAGCGGGCCCAGGGTTCAATGCCTGGTCAGGGCAGTGGATCCCACATGCTGCAATGAAGATAACAGTTCCAGGGTGCCACAGCTAAGGCTCAGTGCAGTCAAAGAAATAAATATTTTTTATAAAAAGAATATTTTCCACTGTGTCAAGATAGTAAAAATCATAAAATAACTTTCGTGGTATTCAACCTCCTGGTGTCTCCTGTCCATTTCTGTAATATCTTATTTTTGTTTATTACTGCCATTCCTAAAAGTAGCTAAGCTGAATTTTTCCCAGTTGGATTTCACCTTGGAATATTTGAGACATTAAGGTGTGCAAAGATGAAGCACTTTCTAAACTTAATGCAGAAGATTATAAGGAGAATTTTCTTGTGATGACAGTGAAAAAAGTACAATGTCTAACCATTTCTGTTAGAAATTCTGCACACTTTGTGTTAAAAGTTGCAAAATGTGGAATCCAGCAGTGGCTAATGTAAGGAAAAATGGTTGTGGTATTACATAAGTTGCAGAATCATTAAACCGACTATGAAATCCAGGTTCCTGTTTAAAAACCTAAGTTTAAAAGTGGATACAAGTACTTATCTTTCTCTGTTTTAACTAGGTGAACTGGTGAAACCATCGACTGAATACTAAGTGGTCTTATTAATGAAGAGGGGACATGCAATCTTGTACAGTCGTTCCCAGGATAACTTCTAAGACCACCATACCATCTGCCTGTCAGCTACATTAGCAGCCACAGTCATTCTATACATTATCACTTTTTAAAAATTTATTTTTTATTGACGGACAATTGCTTTACAGAATTTTGCTGTTTTCTGTCAAATCTCAACATGAATCAGCCATAGGTATACATGTATCCCCTCCCTTTTGAACCTCCTCCCTCCATCTCCCTCCCCATCCCACCCCTCTAGGTTGAAAAAGAGCCCCTGTTTGAGTTTCCTGAGACATACAGCAAATTTTACATATGGTAATGTAAGTTTCTGTGTCCACACATCTCACCCTCTCCTCCCCTCTCCCCATGTCCATAAGTCTATTCTCTATGTCTGTTTCTCCATTGCTGCCCTGTAAATAAGTTCTTCAGTACCATTTTTCTAGATTCCGTACATATGTGTTAGAATATGGTATTTATCTTTCTCTTTCTGATTCACTTCACTCTGTATAAAAGGTTCTAGTTCATCCACCTCATCAGAACTGACTCAAACGTGCTTCTCTGTATGGCTGAGTGATGCTCCATTGTGTGTATGAACCACAACTTCTTTATCCATTCATTCTGTTGATGGACATCTAGGTTGCTTCCATGTTCTAGCTACTGTAAATAGTGCTATAATGAACAATAGGGTACATGTGTCTCTTTCAATTTGGTTTCCTCCGAGTATATGCCTATGAGCGGGATTGCTGGGTTATATGGTGGTTTTAATCCTAATTTTTTTAAGCAATCTCCATACCACCTTCCATAGTGGCTGTATCAATTCACATTCCCACCAACAGTGCAAGAGCATTCCCTTTTCTCCACGCCCTATAAAGCATTCACTGTTTGTAGACTTTTTAATGAGGGTCATTCTGATTGGTGTGAGGTGATACCTCATTGTAGTTTTGATTTGCATTTCTTTAATAATGAGTGATGTTGAACATCTTTCCATGTTTTTGTTAACCATCTGTACATTATCACTTTCTGATGACTCATAATCTTATTACTCAGCTATTCATTTTCATTGACTTGATGCAAATTTCATGATGCAACTACAGCATGATATCCCTATTAGTTATTTTAATATCTCATTGTGCTTCTTTTACTTTAAAGTGAGAAATTTATGGTCATTTGAGAACATGAACCCAAGTCTACTGAGCATTTGAAACACAAGCAGGCCTGTAATACAGCTTGGGATGTCTCTAGCTTCTACTTTAATACACTCCTTATCAATTAGACATCCCCTTGTGTGACTGGAGCTTTCTCCTCCCTGGTATTCATATCAGCTGGTTCCCCAGATATCTGAGATAATTTCTGCCTTTCTTCAACTCAGGAGGAGTAATAAGTGTTATTTAACTGTACACCAATTTCACCCTTCTTAGAAGCAATAGGCAAAGGTATCAACTCTTCACTGACAAAGTCAAAGCCATTTTTAAGTTTTTCAAATACTTGTTTCATTGCAAATGTTGCCAGCTTTATCAAAGCTGACATGGATGTGAAGCAAACTTTTTAAGAAGGTGAGAGGTACTGTATGTGGTGGAAACTTAGTTGCTGAATTGTGGTCTGACTCTTTGCAACCTCATGGACTGCAGACTACCAGTTTCCTGTGATCCATTGGATTCTCCACACAAGCATGCTGGAGTGGATTCCCTTGTCCTTCTCCAGAGGATCTTTCCAACCCAGAGATCAAACCCATTTCTCTTATGTCTCCTGTATTGAGAGCAGGGTTCTTTACCACTGGCACCATCTTTAATTGGCCAAGAGTAAACCCATCCTCTCAGTGCCTCAAACCAATCACTGAATATCTCTAGGAAACTGGTGATTTATGAGAAATGGGCAAATATTTATCAGTGCCTTTTCTTGTATGTAACAGTGATCGATGAGAACTTCAAAACATACCTAGCACAGTAATACTTGAAGGCAAAGAAAATGATCATTGGGTGGGGGAAAAGCAGGTTCTTGGTTAATCACTTGAAAAACTTTCACTTGCTCATTTGATTCGGATAATATTTACTCATTACATCGGAAACAGTGTTTGGGACAGAAGTAAAAGAAGAGCTACCACTGACTGAATGGTTACTCTGTCCAGGACAGTCTGACAGGTAATTTATGAGAATTATCTCATTTTACAAATTAGCAAGGTAGGTACTACAAAATCCTCAGTTTATAGCTGAGGAAACCTAAAGTTTACATATGATACTCCAAGATAGGGCTTCCCTCATAGTAATACAGCTTGGGATGTCTCTAGCTTCTACTTTAATACACTCCTTATCAATTAGACATCCCCTTGTGTGACTGGAGCTTTCTCCTCCCTGGTATTCATATCAGCTGGTTCCCCAGATATCTGAGATAATTTCTGCCTTTCTTCAACTCAGGAGGAGTAATAAGTGTTATTTAACTGTACACCAATTTCACCCTTCTTAGAAGCAATAGGCAAAGGTATCAACTCTTCACTGACAAAGTCAAAGCCATTTTTAAGTTTTTCAAATACTTGTTTCATTGCAAATGTTGCCAGCTTTATCAAAGCTGACATGGATGTGAAGCAAACTTTTTAAGAAGGTGAGAGGTACTGTATGTGGTGGAAACTTAGTTGCTGAATTGTGGTCTGACTCTTTGCAACCTCATGGACTGCAGACTACCAGTTTCCTGTGATCCATGGGATTCTCCACACAAGCATGCTGGAGTGGATTCCCTTGTCCTTCTCCAGAGGATCTTTCCAACCCAGAGATCAAACCCATTTCTCTTATGTCTCCTGTATTGAGAGCAGGGTTCTTTACCACTGGCACCATCTTTAATTGGCCAAGAGTAAACCCATCCTCTCAGTGCCTCAAACCAATCACTGAATATCTCTAGGAAACTGGTGATTTATGAGAAATGGGCAAATATTTATCAGTGCCTTTTCTTGTATGTAACAGTGATCGATGAGAACTTCAAAACATACCTAGCACAGTAATACTTGAAGGCAAAGAAAATTATCATTGGGTGGGGGAAAAGCAGGTTCTTGGTTAATCACTTGAAAAACTTTCACTTGCTCATTTGATTCGGATAATATTTACTCATTACATCGGAAACAGTGTTTGGGACAGAAGTAAAAGAAGAGCTACCACTGACTGAATGGTTACTCTGTCCAGGACAGTCTGACAGGTAATTTATGAGAATTATCTCATTTTACAAATTAGCAAGGTAGGTACTACAAAATCCTCAGTTTATAGCTGAGGAAACCTAAAGTTTACATATGATACTCCAAGATAGGGCTTCCCTCATAGCTCAGTTGGTAAAGAATTTGCCTGCAGTGAAGGAGACCTGGATTCGATTCCTGGGTTGGAAAGATCCCTTGGAGAAGGAAACGGCAACCCACTCCAGTATTCTTGCTTGGAGAATCCCATGGACAGAGGAGCCTGACAGGCTCTAGTCCATGGGGTCGCAAAGAGTTAGACACGACTTAGTGACTAAACCACCAACACCACTTCAAGATAGGCAGCCAGTAAATGCCAGTTCAGGGCCTTGGATCTAAAACCCCAGATGTCAGAACCCATGCACTAAATCAGTCCTCTGCAAACCAGAGCTCAAGGGTCATTTTTCGTTGGCAAAAATGTATTTATTGCAATGGTTCCTATTTTGATTAACAAAGCTATATTTGAGCCTAGTTATGATTTAAAATTTCACAGTCCAAAATTGTAGTTACTTTTGCATCAACCTAATAAATCCCTCTTACTTCAGTTCTTACTGAAGACAGCAACTCACAAGCCATCTAACCTTTCCAAACTTGTCAAGCACAGCCCTGCTTCAGGGCTTGGTCCTGGCCTGCTTCCCACACCCAGATACCCCTTAGAAAGATCCTTCACCCAGTGCCACACCTACATTTCTAGGCCCTGGGACTCCTCTTTCCACTTTACTGTTTGCATGTTATTATAATCTGCCGTTCAACATGCTGACAGGGTTTTAATGAATTTAAGCTCCACAAGGGCAGCAGTTTAACTTACTTTCTTCATTAGCTTCTCTCTGGCAGTATCAGGGCCTGACATATACAAGACTGACATATACATACATCTGCTGAAACAAAGAGAAAACGGTCCCTACATTCAAGAAGTACTAAGTTCAGTGACATAGAGAGAGGTGAAGACAACATACAAATATTTGTACTGAATGGAGTTTGATAGTCTATTTCTTAGTTTCTACTTTTTACTAAACATGCTATTCCAAATCAAATTTGCAGGTCTCAATCAAAGCAAAGAGAAAACTAACTTTGCAACCTCATGGTCTAGGTATGAAATTATCCTAGACACTAAAATATTTCATTGAACAGGGGCACTGATTGGGTCCCAGATTTCCAAACTTAAGCCCACTGCCGCCTCCTGTTTCAGTCTCAGTTTCCTCGAGTCTTTGTCAAGTTCTATAGAAATGGAGACCAGAGGTACTTCCTCCTCTCTCCATCCTAACTCTTCTCCTGAGTCCTATTATTCAGCTCCTGTCTACCAGTTTTGAAAAAGACATTCATTTCTTGGCCACAAGTACAGTGAAACTGAGCTTTCACAAAGACAGTTTATCCTTCAAAACATTTCCGCTTCTAAGAACGTGCTCAAGTTTAGTCAATGTTTGGGAGAGCCCAGAATAGCACTCCACTGCCTGACCTGGAGACAAAGCAGCTTCTAAACGCATAGGGGACAATATCTGGGGGGAGTTCCTGAGCAGTAAAATGTTAGCAGCGAACCAGTAACACAACAACACGCAGAACTACCAGAGTAGAAACGACATTATCTCGATAACGAGCAGCCTGGTTGGCTACTTTGCTTCCTGGCCACTTTTTAACTCGGAAAAGTGGTCACAGTTCTGATGTATTGATTTTTAAATACACCCATGGGAACCCTGCAGATGTGGTTAAGAGAAGAGAATCACTGACAAGAAACAGCCATACCCTCTCCTCCAGTCTAGCCAGCTGCTCTTTGTAGAATGCATCCTGCTTCTTTATCACCCGATCTTTCTCTTCCAGCTGCTTAGCCTAAAAAAAGAAATGAAAAATACACTATATTAAGAAAAAGCAGTAACAGCAAAGCAAAAGTTAAGTATAAATTGCATTAGAAATACGTATACAAAGATGAAGATTTTTTGCAGGCTAGTAGGTCTCTGCCATAGAAAAACGTTTATAAGATGATGATTGCTGTATTTAAATGTAAAGAATGGGCCTGCATTGTAATTTTTAAAACTGTAACAGCTGTGTCCTACTTTGTCCAAATGTTTCTGATAATGTCAGAATACAGCACAGACAGTTTTATTTAACTTCTCTTTCGAAGAGTAATTTCAAGGATTAATATTTTGCTTAATAAAACTTTGATTTTTATCCCAGGCAAAAGACACATAGTTATTAACCTTTCTTGAGCAATAAAAAAATGCCTATATAACATTTTGTACATAAACCTTACACACGAGAACCCTTAAAATACCCAGTGAAACCAGCATATAAATAAATGTATTGGTCTACTTCCTTTTTAATGGCATAGTTGTCTTTGGCAAAAACCATTCTAATTCTTTATTTGAATAATTTTAAGTAATTAAAAGTAAAATAATAAAAGTAATTTTATAACTGTTAATTTAACTAATTTATCTTTTTTATGAAATTAAAAATCAAGCAATAAAATCTTTATCCCTGAAAAAAATAATGCTTTCTTATGAATGTTTTTGAAACTAAATTAAAAATGCATTTCTTTGAAATCTTGCCATTTGGGACAAAGCGGACGGACTGAGATTGAAGAGTAATTTCAAGGATAATATTTTGCTTAATAAAACTTTGATTTTTATCCCAGGCAAAAGACACATAGTTATTAACCTTTCTTGAGCAATAAAAAAATGCCTATATAACATTTTGTACATAAACCTTACACACGAGAACCCTTAAAATACCCAGTGAAACCAGCATATAAATAAATGTATTGGTCTACTTCCTTTTTAATGGCATAGTTGTCTTTGGCAAAAACCATTCTAATTCTTTATTTGAATAATTTTAAGTAATTAAAAGTAAAATAATAAAAGTAATTTTATAACTGTTAATTTAACTAATTTATCTTTTTTATGAAATTAAAAATCAAGCAATAAAATCTTTATCCCTGAAAAAAATAATGCTTTCTTATGAATGTTTTTGAAACTAAATTAAAAATGCATTTCTTTGAAATCTTGCCATTTGGGACAAAGCGGACGGACTGAGATAGAAATAAGGCAGATAGAAAAAGGCAAAGACTGTATGATTTCACTATATGTGAAATCTAAAAAATCAAAACAAATGAACAAATATAGCCAAACAGAAACAGAGTCATAGATACAGGAAGAAACAGGTGGCTGTCAGAGAGGAGGTAGCTGGGGGAAGAGATAAGTGAGGGTGATTAAGAGATACAAACTTTCAGTTACAAAATGAATGATTCACAAATGAGAAATGTACTACAGTCAGGAGATGTAGTCTGTAAGCCTATAATTATGTACCATATCTCTGCATGGTGACAGATGGCAACCAGGCTTATTATGATGACCATTTTCCAATATACAGAAATATCAAATCACAATGGTGTACACCAAGAACTAACATAGTGCTGCAGGTCAATTATACTTCACAAACAAAACAAATGAACACACTCCGAGAAAAACGTATCTTATTTGTAGCTACCAGAGGTAAGGGGAAGAAAGAGGGGTAAATAGATGAGGGTGGTCAAAAGATAAAAATTTCCAGTTATAAGATAAATTAACATTAGGAATGTAATGTCCAACATGGTAAGATCATTAGTACTGTTCTACCTTATAAGATCATGAGAGTAAATCCTATGAGTTCCCATCACAAAGGAAAACATATTTTTCTACTTCTTTAATGTTGTGTCTATATGAGATGCGGAGAAGGCAATGGCACCTCACTCCAGTACTCGTGCATGGGTATTTACTAAACTTATTGTGGTCATCACTGCAGGAGGTATGTAGGTCAAATCATTGTTATGCTGTATACCTCACACTTACACAGTGCTGTATGCAAATCATATCTCAATAAAACTGGGGGAGGGACAATAAAAAATGCATTTCTTAAACTGCTGCTTCTATTTTTATTATATTTATGACCTTTATTTCTGAGAACAAACCTCCCTACATCACCCATGTTAGAAAAGTTTTTAACATACTTTTGGTCAATGAATGTTGAACACAAGCCCGACCAGAAATTTTAAGAAATAAGCAAAATACATATTTTGACATTCCCACTCATTTGTCATGCAATGTGATCAAGGTTCGCCTGGCTCAACCTGTTGTAAGGGAGACTGTCGCTACACGCTTAACTTAGGTGAGCTCATTTGCACATTTGTTGTGGGTAACTGTTTTGCTACTTACTTTGACTTCAATATCCTGTGGCATGTAAAAAACAGAGAAATAGTTATTTACTAGGAGAAACACTTTTTCCTCTAATGTCAGCCAAGAAATCAGATGGATAGTATTTACCTAAAATGCAAGCCAAAGGCGACAATGGGGGAAAAAATAAGAGGACTTGTTTAACTTGACACATATTTGAATATTATTGTACTATTAAATACTGTTTGAATAGAAGATTTCAATGAAAAGTTGTTCTGCTTGAAAGTATAAGAGTAATTTAAAAAGCAAATAATGAATTAAATAAAAAATACACACATATGCAAGCACATAATCTATGGCTCCTTGACAGAACAGTGAAAACCTCACTAGTCTAACAGGAGTATAAGAGGAGCAGTAATAATGGAGTAGTGAACGGTGTCAGACTTCATTTTTCTGGGCTCCAAAATCACTGCAGATGGTGACTGCAGCCATGAAATTAAAAGACGCTTACTCCTTGGAAAAGTTATGACCAACCTAGATACCATGTTGAAAAGCAGAGACATTACTTTGTTGACAAAGGTCCGTCTAGTCAAGGCTATGGTTTTTCCTGTGGTCATGTATGGATGTGAGAGTTGGACTGTGAAGAAGGCTGAGTGCCGAAGAATTGATGCTTTTGAACTGTGGTGTTGGAGAAGACTCTTGAGAGTCCCTTGAACTGCAAGGAGATCCAACCAGTCCATTCTGAAGGAGATCAGCCCTGGGATTTCTTTGGGAGGAGTGATGCTAAAGCTGAAACTCCAGTACTTTGGCCACCTCATGGGAAGAGTTGACTCACTGGAAAAGACTCATGTTGGGAGGGATTGGGGGCAGGAGAAGGAGATGATAGAGGATGAGATGGCTGGATGGCATCACGGACTCGATGGACGTGAGTCTGAGTGAACTCCAGGAGTTGGTGATGAACAGGGAGGCCTGGCATGCTGCGATTAATGGGGTCGCAAAGAGTCGGATACGACTGAGCAACTAAACTGAACTGAACTGAATGGAGTAAGTAATAGAGTAACAATGGAGTAGTAGCAATGGAGAAAGAATTTTTGATAAAATTATGTGTGAAGAAAATATGCAAGACTATATAATCTAGAGGAAAGATCTGTCTAAATTCAACACATACCTCCGCAAATATAAAGGAAATGCAGAAGGATGGATTTATGAGAACCTCCATAAGATAAAAAAACATTAAACAAAATGAACAAGGCAAATGAAAAGAAATACTATCTCCTAACAGTGAAATTAGTATTGCTCACATAAAGAGCACTTAAAAAATAAGCTCTCCATCCCCAAAAAGTCAAGAGAAAAACATCCAAGTAACACAGACTAGCAATTTGCACAAAAATGTACATAACACGTTTTTAAAAACCCACAAGAAATCAAAAATGAAAATTAAAATCACAAAATTCCATAATTCATCTATCAGATTTAAAAATATGAAATAAAAATAATACTGCCCAAGATGCATGAAAAACATGCTCTTCAAGACACTGTTCGTCAGGATATAAATTGGCATAAACATTTGAAAAATCAGTTTGACAAAATGCAAATAAGTTGAAAACCATACATATGCACTGAGATCTAAACACTCTACTTTTAGGACTTAAGTAATTATGGCAGTATGCAAAGATATTCATGATAAGATTAATTAGAATTGCAAAGAAACAGAAACAAAACCCGATCTAACAGTTAAAATACACTCAAAATATACTAAGTAAAATAAGAAAAAGACTATAAACAGAAAGGGGAGTATGATCTCTTTTTTCGTAGGGAAAAAGAAATAAAAGACCAGAAGGGTAGTCAATAAGATGTCAACAGAGGTTATAGCAGGGCGGTAAGCTTATGGAGGGTTTCTAATTATTTTTTTTCTTACGTTTTCCATAGTATAATCTAGAGGAAAGATCTGTCTAAATTCAACACATACCTCCGCAAATATAAAGGAAATGCAGAAGGATGGATTTATGAGAACCTCCATAAGATAAAAAAACATTAAACAAAATGAACAAGGCAAATGAAAAGAAATACTATCTCCTAACAGTGAAATTAGTATTGCTCACATAAAGAGCACTTAAAAAATAAGCTCTCCATCCCCAAAAAGTCAAGAGAAAAACATCCAAGTAACACAGACTAGCAATTTGCACAAAAATGTACATAACACGTTTTTAAAAACCCACAAGAAATCAAAAATGAAAATTAAAATCACAAAATTCCATAATTCATCTATCAGATTTAAAAATATAAAATAAAAATAATACTGCCCAAGATGCATGAAAAACATGCTCTTCAAGACACTGTTCGTCAGGATATAAATTGGCATAAACATTTGAAAAATCAGTTTGACAAAATGCAAATAAGTTGAAAACCATACATATGCACTGAGATCTAAACACTCTACTTTTAGGACTTAAGTAATTATGGCAGTATGCAAAGATATTCATGATAAGATTAATTAGAATTGCAAAGAAACAGAAACAAAACCCGATCTAACAGTTAAAATATACTCAAAATATACTAAGTAAAATAAGAAAAAGACTATAAACAGAAAGGGGAGTATGATCTCTTTTTTCGTAGGGAAAAAGAAATAAAAGACCAGAAGGGTAGTCAATAAGATGTCAACAGAGGTTATAGCAGGGCGGTAAGCTTATGGAGGGTTTCTAATTATTTTTTTTCTTACGTTTTCCATAGTAAGAATAAACACACTTTGCAGTCAAAAGGAGAGACTTTTTGAGGTGAGGACACAATTCTCCTTCTTGATTATGGTAGTTAGACAAGTGCATGCATTTGTCAAAATTCAAACAACAGTGTATCACAAAAGAGTGAATCTAACAATATAAAAATTTTAAGTTGATCCAAATAAAGCATATTAAAATTTATGAAAATTATTTTATAAATATAACTATATATATATATCTTTACTAATGTTAATTTGCTTATCAGTTAGCTAATTTCACTTCTAGGCATTTATTTCTAAGAAATAATTTATATCTAAGAAAACACTGCTAACATTATTTAAAGCAACAAAAAACTGGGAACAACTGAGGTTTGTGTAAATAAGATATGGTCCAATAACAGGCTCTTTATTATAAAGACTTGAGTCTGGCCATAATGATCAAACATTGAGAGCCATTAAAAAATACTGCTTTAATAGAATAACTGATTTAACTCAAAATATTAAGGGGCGGGGGATGGTCACAAATTACCATGTTCACTAAATTCCTAATTTTGGTTAAGAAACGGGGGTGGGGGGCAGAAGGGAAGGACAGGAAAAACTGAGTACCTGGTTATGTAGACACAGAAAAAGTGTAATATATGCTAGATGTTAACACTGGATATGATATGCACAGCGGGACAGGTTTCTTACTTAGACTATTCTCTATTTTCCAAAATCTCTGTAATAAAGTTATATTTCTTTAATCAAAAAAACTTTAAACATTATCACATACATTTATTATCACATACAATTATCAGATGGAAATATAACATGGTACAAAAGACAAGAGTGATTAAGTGGCTATACTAACAAACAAAAAAATTTAACAACTTAAACAGTTATAGCATGGAAAATTGTTTTACCTAGTAAATGCTTAATGTATAAGGACTTGATTATCTCCCCATTCAATGCATGACATTACCAATCATGGTTCTTAAGCCATTTACACTAAATAATGTTGCTTTTGTTCACATAGTACTGCACACTGAGATTTCTTTTTTAAAGAAGAAAAAAAAGTAATAGATATTCTATTGTGGCTATTTAGAAAACATTAAGAATTCAGTATCACAAGTATATAGCTTCTGCCTAAAAGAGACTACACTAACCACCAAATTTAATTTTGAAAGGCTGATTACCACCTAAATAAAAGATATGCAGAAACTCCCACACTGTAAGATGTAATCCTTAGAATTTTGTTAAACACATCAAAAGGTGAGATATGCACACTAAAGACGATCCACCTCCAAAGGCCTGAAAACATCCAGCCACAGGCTGACATCACAGGTCTTTCCCTTAGACTGTCAACAGAATCAATAGCCTGAGATCTGCTGGGGAGAAGAACAGAGCCAGAAACACAGCCATGCCACTTCAATGGCACATTGCTTTGAAACAGTTAATGTGAGGCTGGGAGAGAAAGTCACACAGTATGAACCTGGAAACTTAAATAAGCCTGGGAGACGCTGGCTAAACTAATAGCTGCCGAGGATGAAGAGTCACACGCGACTCAAGAAAAAGCGGTAAACCAACTGCAGGGAATGAAACTTCCAGGCAGAACTGTCTGACTGATACGGAATCACTGTGAACGAACAAATGACAACGAAGAGGCCCACGCGTTATTCACTGTTACAGGAGAATCGCTTCTTAGGGGGAAAACGGATATAAAAACTTTCCCCCACCGCCTCTGGTTCGCTATTCCTTCTCAAGAAGTAATGTGTACTGATTAGTCTTCAGATTCTGATAGATTTTGGATAATGTGATTGGGCTTGAAAACATGCCAGGAAGCGCCTAAATGGATCATTATGGAAAACTGGAGTGTGCCATATACAAGAGAAAGAAAACAAGAAATCGAACTTTAAGAAACCCAACGCATAAACATTTTGATGTTTGCACTCAGTGCCGGTAGCCAGATTCAAAATGAAGTACACAACACGTACGTATTTCCTTCAAGTCTTTCCTCGTTTCAGAAGAGACCTGAGCTGCTAACAACAAACGACACAGGAAGTTACGAGAAGTAAACACTGGGATTCCGCCTGTGACATAAAGGTAGTTTCCCATGTACCTTTCCATGTATGTTCCTAGAGAAACCTTCTCGGTGACAGATTCTTGGCATGGTAGCTCGGCCCTCTTAGGCCTGGCTGCTCCCGGAAGACTGAGATGAGGAACAGAGCACACAGCACTGGAAACGCAGTGACATCACAATCACTGAGCTCAGAGGAAGTACTGTGACTTCACACATCAAGTACAAGGCATGTAAGGGGAGAGCTGGTGCTATGGGAAAGCTTATATATTTTAAATGACAAAGTTCTTTAAAGGCCAGGGTTCAATTTCAATACCTCAAAGCAGAAAACAAAGCAGATATCAGCTCAGTTTTCCATGGGATAATGTTATGAAGACAGAAATTACTAAAACTGAGAAAAGGCAACAATTCTAAGTCAATCTAAACAGGAAAGCCCTATAACTACATTTCTTATTGTTTTAAATCTTATAAGAAATCTGATGGTTTTGAACTGTGGTACTGGAAGAAGACTCTTGAGAGTCCCTTGGAGTACTAGGAGATCCAACCAGTCTATCCTAAAGGAAATCAGTCCTGAGGATTCATTGGAATGACTGATGCTGAAGCTGCAACTCCAATACTTTGGCCACTTGATGCGAAACACTGGCTCACTGGAAAAGACCCTGAGGCTGGGAAAGACTGAAGGTGGGAGGAGAAGGGGATGACAAAAGTTGAGATGGTTAGATGGCATCACCGACTCGATGGACATAAGTCTGAGTAAACTCCGGGAGTTGGTGAGGGCCAGGGAAGTCTGGTGTGCTGCAGTCCATGGGGTCGCAAAGAGTCGGACACGACTGAGCAACTGAACTGAACTGAACAAATCTGAAACACACATACAATGAACTGGGAAAGATTAAATCTTTCCCAATCATAAGGATAATCTGTGGTAGGCAAAAACCAATCTATACATCTATCAGCTCACACAGGCAAGTAAGGACAGGGAAAGGAGATTTCTTCCACGTTAGACCTACATCAAGCATGATACATAGGAAAATAAAACTACAGGCTGATGCTAAGAGAAAAAAATGGAAACATCTGAAGCGGCTGAACCATAACCTTATACAGTAATATTACATTTAGAGACTGTAGAACATGATCACTGTGAATATCAATTAGCCGTAACAAAATAATTAAAGTGGCCATGTTCAATTAGCTGAATACTAGACTTTTGTGACAAATGAGAAATTACATAGGGTTCATTGAGCTTTTATCAAGTGGCATTAATAAACAAAGTGTTATACTCAAAGCCCTGGTTTCCAAACCACAGCATAAGGTGACCTTCAAAAGGGTAAGCCATGCAAGTGACTCTGAACAACGTTCAAGCTATTATCAACTTGAGTATCCCTTTCAGCAACTACTGAGGCATTACACACGAGCTAGAGCAGACCCCAGCCTGATAGTTACGTTCACTAACACAGCAGGAGCTGGCGGAAGTTGAGTCCAGACCGAGGGATGAAAGACAAAGACCATTCTTCCCACAGACATCTTGATCCCAAGTTTGGAAGTCATACTCAATCTCCCTGGATCTGATTAAATCCACTTGTTTGTTCTGTCTTTCCCAAAGCCTACCGAATGTGTCCCCTGTCTTTTGGGAACGTATTTGCCTATTCTCTTAAAAAGAACAAAAGCAAAGATAAGCGGTCTTTCAAATTAAAAAGTAAACTAACAATGAAGTGAGGAGATTGCGAGCTACATACATTTAGAACAGAAAGCACCCTAGTAGCACTTTGCTTTAATATTTTTCCAGTAGTTCTCTCATAACATTGGTGCAGATCATGCTACTTGACAAAAGCAGTGGCATTAAGTGCTAGATGAAATCACAAACAATTTTACAAGCTTTCTTCTATAGTTTTAGAGAGGGGGGAAAAAGACATTTTTAAATCACAGATTTACTTCCTCAGCTTTCCAGTTAAGTCAGAACTTACCAGCACTATGACATACTTGAAAATCCACTTGGTGAGGGGTCAGGAGACCAGGACATCCGTTCGAGCTCAGCGAAATCACCAGGTGACCAGGCACTGACCCAGTTCAGACCCCTATCAGTTTTAAAACACCTTCTGAATGTTCTTCCTTCATGTGGCTTTTGCCATGTCATACCGTTGCCCTTGCTGCCTCTCACACTTTTACACCTAATAAAACTTTCCACGTGTCTCTCAGGGCACATATTTTTTACTCTGTCTTGTATTATACATGTTCACTCATCCACTGTTCCTATTGTCAACCTCAGACTTTCTAAGACAAGAAAAGAGACTTACTCCTCTATCTTCCGCAAGGGAAACACTCAGGACATGGTAGCCAAGATGAAATTAAGCGCATTGAGGGGAAGAGTTTGTAAGAGGTGAGTAGACACAGCTTCTGGGAGACAAATCTGTCGCAGCATGTGACGTTACTTCAAAGTACAAGAACACCCTCAGTGGGATGGTATGTGTGTACATCACCTGGATGAAGCTCTGAACTCGGTACTGCTGGCGTATTCGTCAACAATGCACAATCCGGAAGCGACCCACAGGTAGTATTCTTATCAAAAACTCCACAATTTGGAAGTGTAAAACATTAGATATGGCTGCAACCAGGGCTTCACCTATCCATATCTTGATCAACAGTGATGCCTTGCTAGTTAGCACAGTTACTGTTGGAAATGAGATTTTATTAGAGAAAATGGTTCCTTAACTAGCATGATAAATATCAGATGTTCTATTGGTAAAATGAAAACTATCAAAAAGTTGTAAGGGTTAGTGAACGTGTACAAAGATACACCTACATTTGTTATGCAAACAAGTTATAAGAATTTGAGTTATGAGAACAAGGCTGGTAGTTCTAACTTTAGGAACAGTGCCTCAGGTTTGATCTCTGAACAATCCTGTGTTCAGCCACTGGTTTAGGGCAGAGTCTCACCATGGATACTACTACCATTTGGGGCCAGATCACCCCTTGCTGCAGAGAGCTGTCCTGTGCACTGGAGAATGTTTAGCAGTATATCTGGCCTCTACAACGCCAGGAGTGGCCCCTGGCTCTTTAGCTGCAAAAACAGAAACGCTCCCAGACAGTGCTCAACGTCCCCAGGAAGCCAAACTGGCACCAGTTGAGAATCACTGGTTTAAAAAGACTGCTGGTTGTCTGAGGCCAACAATAAGTAGTCACCTCTGACTCACGTGACCCATCCCCGCAAAGAGCACCCTCCGTTGAGTTCTACAGATGAGTGATACGAAGCATTCTGTACCTGCTTGCTAATAAATTTCTCTCAAGTAAATGCCTACACGTATGGTAAAACAGGGTTAGAGACCTGATCACAGTGTAATTCGGTTGTGGGGTTGCCTGAAGGGTTTAATGTAGAAAAGGGAGGTGTATAAAGTAGTTAATCATGTCCCAGTTAGAGAAGAAACTGGGAAGTTTGAACGCATTCTTTCTGAATTACATAGGAAAGGCACAAAACAGGTCCTATCTTTTGTATGGCTCCCTGTAACAACAGAATCGATGTCCATACAACATAAGATTTTGAATCTATGTGACCAATGTTCAGTTCAGGCAGAACTGGCGAGCACTGGTGCTGGCGGTTTAACATTTGCTCTTCCTGGGCAGTGACACCACCAGACCTGTTGCTAAATATTTTATACAGCATTCCTAAGAACAGGCATGTTATGATTTTACAACAGTTTCACATAAAAAAGCAACGTGATATTTCAACATGAAGTCTCAACATGAAAGGTGCTGAAATATATCACCTCATCAGCTCAGTATCGTATATTCTGTGCTCCTCTCAAAACAGCCATTTAAAAAGAGAACACACATCAAGATACTCAACACACAAGAAACAATAAATAAATGCGGAGGCAAAAGGGAAATGAACTGTTAGCGTTTCAGAGTTCTCAGATGTGTAGTTTCTATTTTCTCTAAAGACACTAGCTTTGACTATATGACCTATATGACTGTGGTGGACCAAGTGAATGCAAACGTGCATGGTCCAAAAGACCAGCTGTAATTAGATTCAGCAGCTGCATAAAAACAAAGTTCCAGAAACCCAAGTTCTACAAAATATATAAGAACTCTGTGTCAGAGAATTGTTAGTAAGCTCAGAAACTTTAAAGATAAGAATTATATTTCAAAGAGGAAAATGTGGTTTAAAAGGGTCATATTTAATAAAACTACTATATGACTATAAAGACTGAGAGCAGGAAGGGGCTTTTATTATCCAATTCAGCTGCAGAACAGACTGGTGTTACAAGCCATTGAATGTTACCATAACCTGTAAAGGCAGAGTGGTTTCTCTCTAGACCACAGCTGATACAGTGGAGGCATTTGGAATTTGTAACCTAAGTCGCAATTACATTAAATCGTCTCTACTCTTATTCCATATTGTGGGGAATAATACTTCCATTTCCAGGCACTTACAAATAATCTTGTTTTACCATAGAGATTAAAATCTCAGAAGCACTCTAACACAGAGCTGCTAGTTAAGCTGAACTATCTGTGCCAAGGCATTGGTGTCACTGATCTGACAAATAAATTGGACAGCAACATGGAGACAATTACTGCACAACTTCTGAATTTCCTTTTCTTTGTATTAACTTGTATCGGTTCACTTTAAATTTGGGTTTAATGGTCACAGGACTGAAACCAATTGGCCAGAGTCAATCTCTCCTCTTGCAATCTACTTCACATTTGGAGCTGAAAAAACAACATTCAGAGACCATCCAGCTCATTTTATAGGAAGAGGCTCCAAAGTCCCTGGTGTCAGAGGGAATTCTTTGAGGTTAGGGACAAAGTTGGTTCTCAGACCCCTGCCTGTTGACAAGCAGTGCACATACCATCACTATCTAACCTTATTTCATGTTGGTTTGACTTTAAGGGAAGGCAACATCAAGATGGCCAATTGGTAGTCACATTTCAGCACTACTCAATATAAAGAGACTTTTTACCGGTTAATGGAGAATAGCCTGAAAAGGCCTTCAAAACCACCTATGTAGCTTATCATAGTTCAGTTCCTCTGGGATGCAGATGCTGAGATAGAATCAGAAGTAGAGGAAATTCATTAGGGGGAAGGACAAAGTGGCAGAGGCAGAAGAAGACAGGGAGAGTCTTCTATGATGCTGTAGGTTTGACACCCGTGAATGGAAGGAAGCACACTGCAGCTCTGAGAAAACCCTGGCCAGCCAGTGGGGAGCCCCAGAGCAGAGACTGCCCACGAGGACTCCTGTGGCAGGCAGAAAGGCCCAGCTCCAGAACGCATGCCATGTACTGCCAGTCAGCACTGCGGTGGATCCCAGGTTTCTGCTAACTGAACTCTGACGGCAGGCTCTCCCTTAAAGAAAGAGCTGACAGGTAACCTGATTTGCCATTTAACACAAAATAAAGAAGGACAAACAAGGAACTCTGAGCAGGTCTTGAACTTTGGCTTCCAGTTCAAATGGAAAGTCAACCAGCAAGCAAAAATGAGGTTCTATCTGTTGCAATTCACTTTAGAAACGCTTCACTTACGTAGGCCAGGTGGAGTAAATCCAAATAGACTTGTGGGATACAATTCAATCCAGAAATTCTGTATGGTAGGAAAAGCTACAAAACAGTCTTCAGACAACTCAAGTTCCAATTCCAGAATGGCTGCTAACTCATGATCATGGGCAGGTTAACCTTTGAGAGTGTCTCTGTAAATTTAAGGGGATGGGCTAAATAGTATCCAAGAGCCCGTAACATTTGTATTTCATGCATTATACTTACTACATTTCTTCCATTATTCATTTTGAATCTACTCTACAGCTAGGCCAGAGGGAATTCCATGAACGCGTATGTTCCACTGCCAAATGGCCAGGATGCTGCTATAAGCACGTATGAAATGACATTCGGAAATGACCGTGTGGACATGACGCCGGGCGCCAGGGGCAGACGCTGCACAGCAGCAGCACAGCTCGCCCTCTGCCTGACCTGGCGCCGCTGCTGGGTTTGCAGTTACTGGTGAAGCAACAGGACTTCACTGGCTCTCTGTAGCTCAGCAATATTCGCTGTACTGCTGCTTGAACCTACCACCACCTGGCAGATTCAAAAAGGTAAGATCCAGGGTGAAATGGGCCACTTTCTAAAATAAGTTCAATACACTGTTGCTAACCAAACCACACTGCTCTCCTTTTCCACCAACAAAAACTAAGTTCAAAACACTGGGCCACCTCATCTCATTCACCGCGCTTTAAAGAGGCCGGTACAGCGGAACTGCATCACATGCACGCTTCGCTTACGCAACTCCAACTCCTCAGGTTAAAGAGCAGAAAGAGCAAAGTTTAACTCATGCGTAGGATCCCACCCGTTTCAGAAGCTCAGGCCAGCTCTACACTCGGCTTGTCTCAGGCCCCCCATGCCCCAACTCTTCCCAGAGAATGAAATGCTAGTGGTTCTAGAGAGTTTTCAATCACAAAATCCTTAACTGAAAGCCAACACTTCATCTAGCGTTCAAAGAAACCTACTAACTCAGTAACGGAAGAAAGAGCAATGCTGGACTCCCAAGAGTAAACCCGAACAAAGGGAATCTTGGCTTCACATGTGGATTTTTTTTTTTTAGCTTTATTAAGGTATAACTGGCAAATAAAATTCACATGCTGGTGTTAAAACTAAATTCTTAAGCAAGATGTGATTCTACTGTACACCAAGAAACAATGAAACTGTAAAAGTATTAAAAGGATAAAAATCATATTTTAAAATGGCCTCAGCAATGGCCACTGGTAATGAAAGTATGAAGGAGTACCTGGCCCTTCAAGACATCCCATTTTCCCCCAAAGCTAATGAGGGAATTAAAAAAAAATCTTAAGCCCCTATATAAAGTCAGCAGATGAATGGATAAAGAAGATGTGGTGTATACACACCGTGGAATATTTCTCAGCCGTAAAAAAAGAATGAAATCATGCTATTTGCAGCATCATAGATGGATCTAGAGATTAACGTACTACATGAAGCAAGTCAGAGAAAGACAAATACCATATATCACTTATACAAGGACTCTAAAAGGAGAAAAGAAAAAAAAAAGACATAGATTAACTTATTGCCAAAACAGAAAGAGACTCACAGACATATATAACAAAGTCATGAATACCAAACAGGAAAGCAGGGTGGGAAGAGGGATAAATTAGGAGGCTGAGATTAAAATATATACACTACTATGTACAGATAGATAATCAACAAGAAGCTACTGTACAGCACAGGAAACTATATTCAATATTGTGCAATAACCTGTAAGGGAAAATAATCTTAAAAAAAATGTATATACCACTGGATCACTGTGCTGTACACCTGACACTTACGTGATACTGTAAATCAACCATCAGTTCAGTTCAGTCGCTCAGTCATGTCCAACTCTGTGACACCATGAATCACAGCACACCAGGCCTCCCTGTCCACCATCAGCTCCCAGAGTTCACCCAAACTCATGTCTATCGAGTCAGTGATGCCATTCAGCCATCTCATCCTCTGTTGTCCCCTTCTCCTCCTGCCCCCAATCCCTCCCAGCATCAAAGTCTTTTCCAATGAGTCAACTCTTTGCATGAGGTGGCCAAAGTATTGGAGTTTCAGCTTTAGCATCAGTCCTTCCAATGAACACCCAGGGCTGATCTCCTTTAGGATGGACTGGTTGGACCTCCTTGCAATCCAAGGGACTCTCAAGAGTCTTCTCCAGTACCACAGTTCAAAAGCATCAATTTTTCGGCACTCAGCCTTCTTCACAGTCCAACGCCCACATCCATACATGCCCACAGGAAAAACCATAGCCTTGACTAGACGGACCTTTGTTGGCAAAGTAATGTCTCTGCTTTTGAATATGCTATCTAGGTTGGTCATATCTTTCTTTCCAAGGAGTAAGCATCTTTTAATTTCATGGTTGCAATCACCATCTGTAGACTTCAGTATAAATAAATACACACATATATGTATAAAATCTTTAGTCTCTGTATGAAGTCTCCAGTTCAACTGATCAACGAAAAGAGGTTAAGAGATGAGATCACAGAAATAACTAGTGATAAAATCAAGCTTGAACAAAGCAAAGGGAATGAAGTCCTAGAGGGAAATGGAAAGAAAAGAATGAACTCAAAGCATAAATCATCCAATGGAAAGGCAAAGGAGGAGACAGGAGAGGATATAAATAAGCCAGCTCAGTTCCTAGAGCTGGTACAAAAGGATGAAGGAACAGCCATTACTGACCATCACACGGGCCATGCCGAACCAGACTTCTTTCTGACTCGTAAATTGAGCCAAGCTAGCTGAGACTTAGCTTTGTTCTCATCCTTATTTGTACACTGGTATAGAAGGACCATATAAAGCAGAGAACTCTGATTCAAAATTCCAGAATTCCTTGTACATCGTTTCATCAGAGACTTGCTAACAAGAAACTGAAAAACAGACATAACCGAAATTGTCAACTTACAATCTGTAACATCCTGTATCACTTTTGAAGAAGTGAAACTACACAATCACATTAGGAAAGCCTCATGACACAGCAGTGACATCACATCACAAAGAGTCACTACCCCCACTTGCTTATTTGCTTACTTATTCGTTTCTTTTTATAGTTAAGGAAACAGCTGCAGACAAGAGTTTCCCTGAAATTTACAACCGGAAGAGTTGTGTCATGAAAACAATTTCTGACCCTTCCCACTAGAGCTCATGAAGCAGACCCCACTGCAGGTTTGGACCCAAGAAATAAAAACAAGCCATGTGATTTTTTATTTGGTTTTGCTTGCTGGGAAGTCAGAATGTTATTAGCTACTTGACATGATATCCCATCTGCCTTACAGTTATGGCTATCATTTTAATTATACATTATCTTTCTGGCTTAGCAATCATCCTCCTGTGAGTATGATTTTCACTCATCCATCATTTGATCAGATGCTAGAAAGCTCCTAGCAACAGTTCAGGCTGAGAAGCTAAGTGATCAGACACCAGCTCAGAGGAAAGTGACCCCCACTCTCAAAGCCTCTTAAATCAAATACACGTAACATGATGATCTTAATGACCAACCATGAAGGACATTTGATGCCATACTTATCAGCTACCAAAAACAGACAAAAGAAGAAAGAGTCATATACATTTAAAGTAGGAATGTACCTCCCAAACTCAAGTCTAATTCTGGGACAGCTCTACTCTCATTAGATGACAAAGCCAGTTAGTCACAATTTAAGAGTAAAGTACAGGTTATCTTAAATTAAAAGCTACATTTGCATGGGTCATTATCTAAGGAGCTTCTAAGGTGCAATTCCTTTCCAGGGGTGTTTACTATCTGGAATGAACACTGTAGAAGTGGACAAAGATATTACTGACAAGTCAAAAACAGCTGCACGAAAATATACTGAAAGTAACAGATATATATATTAAGCATAAATACCAAGATGTATAACTTATTTAGTATTGTAAAGAAATAGTCTGCTGAAAGCTCAGACTTGGTTCTTTAAAAATTTACAATATTAGCAGCTTTTCTATTTTTTAAAGCATTTTGTGATCCCTGCCATTTGTCACCTTGCACAGAATATTCCAGGCTACAGTAAAGAATCCGTGCTTTCTTCTAACTGAACTAAAAAGACAGCCTGTTTGCTTTGAAAAATGGCTACCACCTGCTATTAATCTGAAGCCGCAAACAAGCAGTATAATGGCATTTAGCAAGTGAACAGCCCCCTCCACGACTTTCCTGAAAGAAGAGTATAAGTGACATTCCATAATCTTCTCAAAAATTAAAATAATTCTCAGAAATAGGTTTTTATTTTACTAATAATAAACTGAAAATGACACATGAGATTATTAAAACCAGACACTGTGCTCCTGTAGCGTGGCAAGCCTGGTATAAGCGCTGTAGGAATCCCCTCCCAGGTTCCCCCATCTTTTGCCTTTATTCTTTCAGTCTGGTGTCAGATGAATACAAGCAGTAATGACGATACGATCAAGGAAGAACTGACAACCGGCTGAATGTGTGTAAAAAGACTGTTTAGCTGGTCTTTGCAACAAGCCATCTTTTGTCCTGCAGGAGCTTTCCTGACCTTCAAGAGATGAAATGCAACATAAAATTGTTAATTGATCTATTCTCCAAAGAGTTCCTGGAACACTTTGGAGAATTTTTCCAATCTGTTTGATAGAAAGACCTGGCCGCCAACTTACTAAGTTCTAACTAAGCAGACAGCATGACCTAAGCAGACTACACACAATTCACGACCATCCATAAATGATCCTGGGGCATTCTGAATAAACCAAACCCTATACACGCTAATGTCTAATGTGCTCTGTTAAATGCTAAAACAAGTCACCTATGGGAAGAACAAAATAAATCTAATGTCTCTATTCATTTATTTGACAAGCACTCAATGAAACCTATTTTATGAAGATCCTGCGACAAAAATGGTAGAACACAATGAGTGAGCCAGCTGCACCTCGCTCAGTGACCATCAATCACAGTCCTAAAGCTCCAGCTTACATGCAGAGCTATGAAACTAGCAACAATCCTTTCCTGTCCACAGATGCCGTGTTTTTCAAGAACTTACAGAGTGGGGTGGAGAGCAGCCCACAAGTTGTATAAACAAACAGCCATAATAAAGACAATATATGATAAAGACAGTGAATGCTGCAAGGGAAATAAAAGATCTGATCAGCTGGACTAGAACTTGAAAACTGTATGAGTAGCATTTAGCTGGGCAGAGACTGAGTCAAAGACCATAGCAAGAAAGGGGACAATCAAGAGAAGTCCAGAGGAGGGAAGACAGGAGGCCTCCGCAGGTGTATCCGCTGAAGAGGGAATTACAGTAAGAGGGCAAGAAAGTAAGTGGAAACTGGGCTGCAGGAAGACTTAATTGTCTGGCTAAGAGGTCTGGACTTCATCCTGCAGGCCGTCAGGGGGCCTCTAAAGGTTGAGTGCAATGAACACAGCATTTTAAGAAGATTAAGCTTGATAAATAGGATGGACAAGAAAGAGGGGAGAATGCCAGTGGGGGAACCATTAAGGGGGCGACTGAAAGGATCCAGGTGTGAATAATAGAAGCGTACATGCGCTGAATGGCAGTTATGTTTCCACCAGCACTTTCTAAACATCGCCTAAAGCAAATGTACCAGTTCTAGCGAGAGGACAGCAAACTACAAAACTGAAAGAGCACATCATGCTCTACAACATGGGGGCAGGGGGGACATGTGAGAATTAACATAATGCATACTGCTGGTCATGCACGGAAAATCTCTGAGCAATAACCACTGACACCTTGTAATGTGGAAATAGTAATACACTTAAGATGTCACACACTCTAAGACAAAAGAGGAAAATATAACTGATGAAAAAGGAAGAAAATTGGGATATATCATGAGCTAATAGGAATATTTTTTTATTGAGGTATAGCTGACATACTCATTCCAGGTATACAACACAATGATTTAATATCTGCATCTATTGTGAAAGAATCACAATAAGTCTAGTTACCATCCTTCACTACACCTAGTTACAACATTCTTTTTCCTTGTGATGAGAACCTTTAAGACCTACTCTCTTAGCAACTTTCAAATATACAATACTATATTATTAACTGCAATCACCATAGGAATTATATTCTTTGACCAACAGTGTCAGTACAGGTTGAAAATCTGGCATTTGAGAGAATTATGCTGTCATCACATGGGAAAATAACCAAGAGGTTTCCTTATGTCCAGCATTAGTACTGGACTAATTAGTACTGGACTAATTAGTACTAATGCACTTCCATCAAAAAGTTCAAATATGCTACAGTCTGACACTAAGTGTAAGTCCTTTACCCTAAACAAAAGACTACTATATAAAACCCTCAATCTTAGAATAATATAAATCTCACATAGACATAAATTTCAGAATCTGTTAATTTTAGTATTTCTTCGGGTATTTCACTAAGATGTTGTTTAGCATACCACCTTTAAAATGTGAATCAAGGTAGCTTGTGAATCAAGCCCATATTCCATTCTTAACTCGTGCTTTAAAGGCATCCTTTAATATCTTTGGTTTCTAAGGAATGGTTGAAAAGTTAAAATTCTAGACTCTCCTTAAATTAAGAGATGACTCTTTGCAATAGCTAGCTAGCTAAGATGCCCCAGGAAATGAGTCAGGAGCAAAAACCTCTGTCCAGGATGCTGGGCCTAGGCCAGACTGCCTCACTTAGGATTGTGCAGACAATTTAACAAAATGGAAGACGGATCCAAGGCATAGATGTCTGAACTCAGAAGTATGGAGAGAGCAGCTTCCAATGACAAAGATCAATAAAAACCAATTGCATAACACTTAAAGAGTTGATAAACTTCTTTCACATTCATAATGTTTAATTCTCAGAACACCGGGAAATTTTGTAAAGAAATTATCCTTCAATAAAAAAATAAACTAAAAAGAAAAGAAAAAAGAATTACAATTTAAAAGAAAAGTAGCAATGAGCAAAATCAGGTCTAAGATTATAAATTCTATTAAACAGAACTTTAAAAAAAAAAAAAGAAAACAACCCCAGGACTAAATTAAATTTTCAAAGCTATACCTAGCACAGACAGAACTAGTAAAATAAGCAAACCTTATCAAAACTACCACCCTCGTTTTACAGCAGAGCACTCCAAGGGTCACAGAAGTGAAATGAACTGGCCAATCAAATGGTCAAGACGGCTTCTAGTCAACCACTTCTTCATTATTACACAACTAGCTCTATCACCTTCTCTACAAAGTCATGCAAGGCTCTGCCGATCGCTCCCTTTTATCAACTCTCATGGGCCCAAGCAGCCGGTAGTAAACGATTCACTTGGCAACAGCTATGGAGAAACTCCAATGTATAAGGCACTGTAGAGAGGGCAGCTGCTTAGGGGTGTGTTAGTCAGGTTTCTCCAGATGAACAGAGCCAAGGAGATATATATACGTATATGTATGTATCTCAAAGAAGAGATTTATTATTGGAACTGGCTCACACAGTTATGAAAGCTGAGAAGTCCCACAATCTGCTGTCTGCAAACTGGAGGACCGGGAGAGTCAGTGGGGTAGGCCTGAGAACCAGAGGAGCTGCTGGGGTAACTCGCAGTCTCAAGCCGAAGGTACGAGAACACAGGCAAGGTGCTGGTTAGGTCCTGGAATCTGGAGGCCTAAGAACCAGGCCCAAGAATGTTCGCGTGCAAAAGAAATGGACATCCCAGCTCAAGAAGAGAGGGAATTTGCCCTTTTTTCACCTTTTTGTTCCATGCAGGATGCCAGCAGATGGTACAAAGCCCACCCATGTTGGGGCAAGACCTCTTTCATGGTATACTGAGACAAATGTGCTCACCCCGTTTGGAAGCACACTCACAGACACACTCCGAAGTAACATTTTATCAGCTACCTGGGCAACCTGTAGGCCAGGCAAGCTCACACATAATAGTAACCACCATAGGGCAGGACCAAGAATGAGAAAATAATCAGATACAGGTTTACCTGCTAAAAAAAACTTGTATCAAGAAATAACATAAGCATATAAGTAACTATAAAGATGAAAATAAAATGTGTTGGCTGAACTCCTTGAGGGCAGGGCATGTGTCCTCTGATGGCCATATGATCAGAGCCTGGCAAGTATCTAACAAAGGTTCAGTATAGGTTGGATGGATGGACGGATGGACGGACGGATGGCTGGACGGACGGATGGCTGGACGGACGGATGGCTGGGTGCTAAGGTTTCCCCTGGCTCCTATAATGCCTATATAGTTCAGCATCCTGACAGGCATAGAGAGGTTTAACTAAAGCATACTCTTTATTCCTTGACTTTCTATTCTTACAAATTACTGGGATTTCAAGGATTGGATTTTTGACAGGGAAAGGTAAAAGGCACAGAAAGGCATGTGCCTTTGACAGAGAAAGGCATATTTCTGGAATTCCCCATTGTAGTTCTGTCTCCTCATTTAATACTACTCATTTCTCTGGTCATTTTCTTGATTTCACTTGTTCCAAGAAATGGGTCTAAGCAGGCAACTTACTATTTCCACTCCTCTTGATCCAACCTGACCCCCTGTGGCATACTGAACATAACAGCTACCTGCACCTAGAACACTGCTACAGGAGAGCAGAGGGATGCAAGCGTGCCACCATTCCTGACCACCATGCCCTTGGCAGAGGCGACTCAGCCATCAACACTCTGGACGCACTGACTCTGAGTGCAGCCACACAATCCTCCCCAGGCAGCGCTCTAGAGGCGGGGACTGCCAATCCCTAGAACAGGCTGAGGGTCTGTTAGACTATTATATGGCTGTGAGACACGCTACGGGTGAAGAGTGATTCAAGCTGAAGATGAACTTAACAGAAAACTAAGAGAGGTCGAGGAGAATTATTGAGAGGCTACGATGCAGCCACAGACTGGACCCACAAGGCAGCACAGAGGACTCTGAGCCACAAAGAACCGAGAGTTAAAAAGGCATGGAGGAGACAGGCAGACGCGCTGGAGAACCTGCGGGCTCCCACAAGCTTTGGGGAGCATTCACCAGGAAGAGCAGCAGGCAACCGCAGCTGAGGAGGAGAGCAATGGACATCAGGTGAACACGGGGCTGGAAAAGGACAGCCCTGGCAAGCCTTCAAGCAGGTGGAGCCACGCCACAGGGCGGAAGCCTGGCCAGGAAGCCTGCGGAACTGGCGCGAGAGGGCAGACGGGACAGCTCCACGGCCGTTCCATTCTTTCTCCTCTGACGTTTCCTTTTGGACTTTTTGCCAAATTCTCCCCCTCTCTCATCTGTCTCTCCACTTACCAGGAACTTCTTATCTCTCTCTTGTTCTCTTTGTTCATTTCCTCTTCATTTTCACTCCCTCACTTTCATCCTTGCCCTTAGCTAAAAATGTATGTGACCTGTTATAAGACTGTTTTGTTTGTTTTGTTCTAAAGTTCAAAAGAGGTCAAGTTGAGTATTTCATATTTCTGACTCTAAAAATCCCTAAGCGTTAATCTTATACCCACCACCTTACTGGTGGTCAGATTTCTTTTTGTTCCCTCCAGATAATTAGTGACATTTTAGAGAAAAATCTTCTCTATTCCTTTTTGTTTTACTGGAGTATAGTTGTGTTAACTTTCTGGTGTACAGCAAAGTGAATCAGTTGTAGGTATACATACATCCACCCTTCAGATTCTTTTCCCATATCGATCATTACAGAGTACTGAGAAGAGTGTGTGTGTGTGTATATATATGTGTGTGTGTATATATATATATATATATATATATATATGTTCCCTGGGTCCTTATTAGTTACTTATTTTATATATGGTAGTGTATATATGTCAATACCAATCTCCCACTTATTTCTTCCCCCTTTCTCTCCTAGTAACTGTAAGATTGGTTTCTACTTCTGTAAGTCTACTTACTACTACAAATCAGTTCAAAATTCCCTATTCCCGATTTAGCAAACGCATTCTTAGTTCTCTTAATAGTTGCTCATATTGCTGCCTCACTAAATTTTTTAATTTTTTGGAAAGAAAAGTACTAAGGATACATTATAGCTGGTGCATGTTAAAACTTTGGTGCTTTGTGGTGAGATATAAAAAACTAAATTTTCACAGAAAGTAAAATGTTCTCTAGTAAGCCAAAATTAGCCTGTCATTCTGGAATCTCACACTGCAGAAGTAACACATATGGGTAACAGTCCAGTGAATTCCTGAGCCTCCCTCTGTAAGATTTTTAAGTCTCTTGTCTGATGACCTATTTTTCTAATTATTCCCCAATGATCCAGTTGAATATTACTTTTTATCCCTGAATATCAGATACTTCTAACTTTTAAATCCATCATTTCCTCTTCCATTCTTCATTCTAATAAGTTTACTGCTGTCTGGGGTCTACCATTAAAATGTTCTTTTGGAGAATTAGGAATAATATCTAAATCACTCAGTGGGAAAGGATATAAACTGATAAAAGTGAAACTTTGTTACCAAGCCTCTGTCTGCCTAAATACATTGTTTTCTACCACCATTATTTTCCCTGTAGAATGAAAAGAACGTGGTAGGAAATTATTTACAATAAAAAAAGAGTAAAATCAATATACATAACTGTAGAATTTTGCACTTGGTTAGCTAGTTTATTATTCTAAATCTGGACAGAATCTTAAAACTGTTCTATAGAATTCCACAGAGAAACTTTCCTTCTACCAGAACTAGTTTCTGTCTTTCAGCTAAATCCCTCCTGCTGAAATTGAATCCTTAAAAGAAAAAAATTAATCCCATACTTAGATGTAGCTAGAAAAGAGCCAGTAGTAATCCTCCATATAATACTTTAGCACATACTAGGGAAAGGATATCCCCTCAACATTCTCCTCCTTTAACTAAATATCTGTATTACATAGGAAAATATCTTTTTATCCAAGTTTTCAACTGCAGTGTGGATCTCTGCTTTATGTTATTCACTCTACATCCGTCTCTTCGTTTTTCAGTCACTCAGTCATGCCCTACTCTTTGTGACTGCAGCACGCCAGGCTTCCCTGTCCTTCACCATCTGCCAGAGCTTGTTCAAACTCATGTCCATTGAGTAAGTGATCTCATCCAACCAACTCATCCTCTGTCGTCATCTTCTCCTCCTGCCCTCAATCTTTCCCAGCATCAGGGTCTTTTCTAATGAGTCAGCTCTTCGCATCAGGTGGCCACAGTATTGCAGTATTGGACTTCACCTTCCAATGCAGGGGGGACAAGTTCAACACCTGGTCAAGGAACTAAGATCCCATGTGTCTTGGCCAAAAAACCAAAACATAAAACAGACGCAATACTGTTAAAAACAAAAAATTCACTGAATACTTTTTTAAAGTGTTCACTTCTTAAAGAAAAAAAAATTACCTGGAAGCTCTCTTTTCCTGCTAGCTGGAATTTATCCAAAGAGAATCTGGACTGCTGAAAGTGTGTTGAGTCTGAGCTAGCAATTACAAGCCCCCACAACAGGCAAACAAAATACCCTTTCCTCTAGAACAGCCCAACAGCAGCTCACATCGGAGGTGAGGGAGAGAGTTGCTCACTCCTGTTTTCCTCCTTCTGGCCCTGAGCTCTGATGGTGGGAGCTCATCTCAGCAGGAATTCAGTGGGGTAAACTCAACGAACAGATACTATTTTCATCATGAATGTTTCTTTGACTTGGAACTGCTCTGAGCCAGATCTATTCCATAGCACCTAAAATCTCGTGATACAGACTGACAGTAAGTCTGAACACTCAAGTGATACTTTTCATACACCTTTCAAAGAAAGATACTTTTAAATCTTCTCAGTCCATTCATTTACTTTATCCTTTGAAACCTGAGGTGGGGATTTCCTGAGTAAATAGTACATTTTCTAGAAAAATGCTATTTTCATGCTAAGCATTTCTTGCCTTCTTTCTACAAAGTGATCCTTTTATGAAGAAATCATCACAACTGCATTGCTAATTTCTTTATCTGCCCCTACAAAAGTTTAGTTCTCCAAAACAGGCTTGAAATTGAAGGGCCTATGAAGTGTCAGGTACTGTTGGGTGCCAAAGAGAGTTCTAGTCTGATGGCTTTCCAATTTAGGCAGAAGTTCTTAAGCACTGAAGTGCAGAGAATACCCAGGATACTTCTTAAAGGTATAAATACCTTGGCTCCACCTACAGAGACGGTCATTCACATTAGGCTTGGGGTGGAGCCCCAGCCATCTGCCTTTTTACAGGCATCTCCTGTGATTCTGATGCAATGCCCTAAGGCCCACACTGCTGCTCCAATGTTAATATCGCCACGGTGGGTTTCCCGCCTTCCACTGATAGAAACTGTCGTCTTGCAGGATTTGACATCTCCCCACCACTTTCCTTTTCAGTGATGCACAGTCAAAGGCTTTGGCATAGTCAATAAAGCAGAAGCAGATGCTTTTCTGGAACTCTCTTGCTTTTTCGATGACCCAACGGATGTTGGTAATTTGATCTCTGGTTCCTCTGCCTTTTCTAAATCTAGCTTGAACATCTGGAAGTTCTTGGTTCACGTACTATTGAAGCCTGGCTTAGAGAATTTTGAGCATTACTTTGCTACCATGTGAGATGAGTGCAGTTGAATATTCTTTGGCATTGCCTTTCTTGGGACCAGAATGAAAACTGACCTTTTCCAGTCCTGTGGCCACTGCTGAGTTTTCCAAATTTGCTGGCATATTGAGTGTAGCACTTTCACAGCATCGTCATTTAAGATTTGAAATAGCTCAACTCAAATTCCATCACTTCCACTAGCTTTGTTCGTAGTGACGCTTCCTAAGGCCCACTTGACCTTGCATTCCAGGATGTCTGGCTCTAGGTGAGTGATCCCACCATCATGATTATTTGGGTCATGAAGATCTTTTGTTCTTCTGTGTATTCTTGCCACCTCTTCTTAGTATCTTCTGATTCTGTAAAGTCCATACAATTTCTGTCCTTTATTGTGCCCATCTTTGCATGAAATGTTCCCTTGGTATCTCTAATTTTCCTGAAGAGACCTCTAGTCTTTCCCATTCTGTCATTTTTCCCTATTTCTTCCCACTGATCACTGAGGAAGGCTTTCTTATCTCTCCTTGTTACTCTCCAGAACTCTGCACTGAGATGGGTATACCTTTCCTCTTCTTTGCCTTGAGCTTCTCTTCTTTTCTCAGCTATTTGCTAGGCCTCCTCAGACAACCATTTTGCCTTTTTGCATTTCTTTTTCTTGAGCGATGGTTTTGATCACCGCCTGTGCAACGTTACAAACCTCCGTGCGTAGTTCTTCAGGCACTCTATCAGATCTAATCTCTGGAATCTGTTTGTTACTTCCAGTGGTTAACCATATGGGATTTGATTTAGGTCATACCTGAAAGGCCTAATGGTTTTCCAAATATTTCTCTTAGTTCACTTAAATTCTATGAATCTTAGTTTCTTCACCTAAAAAATATGGAGTTATTAATATCTTCCCTATTACATTTCTTTTTAAGAATCAAATTAAATCATATACCTAATGGCACTTTTTTAAGAAGTAAAAAAATATACTCGTTCCAAGTAGGTATGTTTGTAACCAGACAAGAAAACCAGAATGCAGAAAAGACGCAGGACTATATAGTTAAGGTTTAAGTTAAGTTGTGCTTGTATTTCTTCCACTGAGTTAATTCACCCTGTGACAACGTCCAGGTTTAATTCTAATAAAGATCAGCTTAGCAACTCATAATAAGTTAAAATCTTACCAACTATATTATTTCAAAAAAAATCCATATTGCATTTAAATATCAAGTTGGCTGCAGGCAGGGAGATGGTATAATGAGAAAGACAAAGAGACTGCATCTCACCTGTGGCATTTACTAGCCTAGGGATCTTAGGAAAGTTACATTAGATATGTAAGCTTTGGATTCCCAATTGCTAAAATAAAGATCATAATTGGGCCCTCTTCCAACAGGCGATGGTGGGGATAAATAAAAGACTATGCAAAGCTCTAGCACATTTGGGAAGCACTCAAATACAATCAGGACCAGCAAACAATATATTTAAAACAAAGTAAAAACCAAAAGATACATATCTGCTTTATACTTTAAGTTGTAATAAAACATTAAATATAAATTATTTGCCAATTGCTTGATACAAGAATGGGCCTTGGGAGTATGGTTCTGGTGAGCCCCCTGCAACCTTCATACTACATTACCTACAACTTCAACTGGTTTCTTTAAAGGTGAGTGAGAATGTAAATATATTATATAGTAGTCAGTGAGTGGGATCTTTCTCAATTCTGCCCCCTCCCTCCATCTCTCCCACAGTTCTCCCACCCACACCCACACTCACGTCAAAAACAAGTTTTTGGTAAGTCACCTGGACACGTCTTTCCAAAGCAGTTGTCTTATATTTCATACAAACAGCAACAAATGACATGTAATTAAAACATGTAATAACAGTAACAACTAACTTGAATACATTTATAAACAAGCACAACTGATTCCTAGGGAACATCTGACTTAACAGGTCAGGTAAGAAATTTCAGAAGACTGGTAGGCACAGATCAATGAGGCATGGACATCGCAGATCAAATGTTGTGAGGGGTGCACACTGTTTTGTCCACCAAGTGATTCTGTAAGAAGGCCAAGTAAGAGTTACACGTATCTGAATCATCAGTACCAGTATCACCTTTCAGTTCAGTTGCTTAGTCGTGTCTGACTCTGCAACGCCATGGACTGCAGCACGCCAGCCTTCCCTATCCATCACCAACTCCTGGAGTTTACTCAAAATCATGTGCATCGACTCAGTGATGTCATCCAACCATCTCATCCTCTGTCGATCCCTTTTCCTCCTTTCTTCAATCTTTCCCAGGACCAGGGTCTTTTCCAAGCAGTCAGTTCTCTGTACCAGGTGTCCAAAGTATTATCCTAACTCTAGTCCCATCTATTTGGGTGTGTTCTTGCAAGAACTCACATGAATTGTTTACCCTTCTTTGACCAAATAATACCTCAAAACAAGCTGATTTCTAACCACCTCCCAGCAATCTGTAAAACAAACTTTCCAGTCACCCAAACGCAGACACATGTATTCAAGATCAGTCTGTAGCAATTTTAGCTTGCAGGAGGGAAGAACAGGATAAGATCTAGGACAATTAAACACAAGGTCTGTAACTGTCTGGCTCACCAGACTCACATACCTCTATGAACAACGCAAGAGAGCATTTTGTACACACCAAGATCCACCTGGCCCATGTCGACACCACTGATGAGCAGAGATGTCTTCAGCTCTGACAAACTGTTCCATGAGACTCCAACTGTGAACTCCAAAGAACCGGCCTTCTAAAACCAGAACTCTCAAAGGCCAAAGGCAAAAGCCTGGTGTGGGGAATTTGATGAGTAATCTGATACTACCATTAAAGTACTGAGGATTTTGACTGGTTTACTTGTTACAAAATCAAAGAAGATCCAAGGTTATCCCCGTGATAAGTTACACTCATTCCTAGGATTTCTGGGATGTTGCTTTAAGTGAGAAAGGGACAGAGCTACAGCAAGCACCCTGGAAGCACCTATAATCACCATCCCTTTATCTATCCCTTTATTTATAATATAGGTAATCCATGGAGCAGTGTTATATACGTGGACACATGAAAAGCAAGAACCATCATTCCAACACTGGGTTCCAGCACCAAATCTTGCACATCATCTGTTTTGGAAATACAGTAAAATTCCTATTTTACTGGAACACAAACCCATCCATTCCTCTATATACAGTCCACAGCTGCTTTCACGCCACCAGGACAGATTCAAGTAGCTGCAAGAGAAACTGTATGGCCTGTAAAGCCTACAATATCTATATCTGGCCTTTGATAGAAGAACAGTCTGCTGACCCCTCTTTCCAACACTTGGGGAAGAAAATGAACAGCTGTACAAAGAAGCTGCTGATCTGACATGCAGATACTCTGAAAAAGCAGAAGAACAGATGATTTCAATGCAGGACCACTAGTTTTCTGAAACACACATGGAAAAGCAACACAGTCTCTCACCTTACTGCTCCTGTTAAACAGAAAAAATATGAGTCAGAAATAGAGAGGATGGTGTTTCCTATCTTATTCTTTATTTACTGGTATTTGTTTACTTGTTTGCTGTCATGAAAAACATAAGCAAATACAGTCATGGAGTTCCCGGATGCTGACGGAATGCTCTTGCAAGGTTCAGAGGCGAGTTGCTTTTGTGCCCAATATGGCTGCCCACCAGGTGGTCCAGCCACTCCCAGAGCAAGCGGTTGGCATTTTGATTTGAATGCAGGCTTGCTATGTCCCCAAAAGGACATGCAATCACTGTTCACATAATTGTTTCATGCACCACTATTTTTTAAATGTTCTTGGCTTTAAAACGTTATTCATAGATTACCTTTATAAAAATCTGGCCCAGTAAGTAGTTTATAATGAAAACAGCTTTCTCAAACCATACTTCTCATTACAGTTTAGCTTCTTTGTTGAATGCTTATAGGAAAGAAAATTCTAAACACATTTGTCTTATGCTTTCTTACCCACATTTACTGGTTGGGGAAGTACAGTAAAAGGCATTGCCGTACTAAAACAGCAATAACATCCTCCTCTGGGCTCCCAAGGATGCAAGTTGTTTCCCAGCTATGACCAGGCAGTTCTCATAACAAATCACCGTGGAGAAGCAAAAACCATGGAACACCATTAAATGTGGAACAAGGATGGGGGGAACAGTCACATATACAAACTGAGCAATATTTTAGCTTTAATGCTATTACATTTGAGTAAATTATGACTCCAATTTTTAAAAGATTTGAGGCTCCATATATACACAAGCAAAAAGCTACTTTACTCATAATGATACTTTAATTTTATAAAATTCTTCTCTACCAAAGAATTCAAGCCAATTATGTATTCCTGAAATATACTAACCCCACTATTTTCCTCCAGGCTCTGAAATTTCATTTATGAAATGTAATAAAAACAAATAAATTCCAAGTACGAGGGCAAGTTTCAGTACTCACCCTTTGAAACAGTCCTTTGCCAAAGTAATAAGATTAATAATCTAACACATCTCTGCATATTAGACTCATCCTAAAAGTAAGCAGTAAATAAACCCAATGCTTGCTTGAAGGAGGTGTCAAGAATCTTAATTTATAGGTAAATAAACAAATTAATAAGAGCTGGAGACTTTTACAAACAGAACAGAAAAATAAGACACACGGATATAAACACAAAGCACAGAAAAGGCTTATCTAAGTTATCTTCCAAAGACAACATTCTAAAGGCAACTGTTTGGAATTCTGAATGCATTTTTCTTTCGAAATGGTCCTAAGGCAGTGGCAAGATCTAAATGGGGCTTCTTATCACCAAGTCTCAGACGCTGATGACTCTGGGTTATTAAGAGGACTCATTTCCCCACAGATCACGGAACTTTTAGAAAAGGAATTTTACAGTTTCAAAGGCCTTGAGAAATCCCTCCTTTCAAGCCACATTTCTGTTCAGACGTGGAAACAAAGGTTCAGCAGGAGTGAAGAGTGGCCCAAGGACGTCCAATCAGAAGAAACCTGTAAACGGGAAGGGCAAAGGAATGCCACCTCCCTCCTGAATTTTCCCCTTGATGTGTATGGACTGGATCGGCTTCTGTAAGCTGATAAAGAGAATGTACAGAGTAAATGGGAAACCTGTTGTCGACTTGTAGACAGAAGGTTGGAGAGCAGAAGAGGAGGAAACGGCTTAGGGTGAGAACGGGTAGGCACGTGAAACTGATGAAGACAGCGTCACGAAAACAGAGACCAGGCTGGGGAAGCACAAGCGCCGTATCCTCAGGAAGGCAGAGGGGCTGCCAAACCTCTCCAGACTTAAACATCGGTTCACAGACATGATGCGTGACCTCTCCCAAGCAAAACTACTAGTATTACCACCAAGCACCTAGCTCAACAATAGACAGTTCATCTCCTCCAAAGCCCAAATACCAAAGAGAAGGCCACGGAGTTTTAGAGAACTGCGCGCATCCCACGCACAGACAGGAATCTGCAGTCTGTGCCAGGCCTCGCAGAGCCCACATTATGTTCACTGTTAAGAGAAACAGCATGACACTGTAACCTTCTCTCCCTCCAGACACCAAAAAAAGAAAAAGACAATACCCCCAAACTTACCAGCAGGTAACAATATACTGGAACTTTCTTCATATGTCTGTTACAACTGAAATGTGTAGGTAGTATTTTTCCCTTAAGCATGAAATTATTCTGATTGAGACCTGGTTCTGATTATGAGTCCAAGTGGTCTGATCAATTTTTACAGAAATGTATTCACTTTCAGGATTTTAGCCAAACTTGAGCACTCAACATTAATTCAGGGCTACTTACAAATAGCTCCCCTTTACTGTAGGTATGGGGAAATCTATACACAAAGCACCTACTTCTTGCTTTCTATATCATATGTTGGCCAGTGAGGAAATACCATTCCAAATGGTCTTGCTTTATCAAACCTGCACCATCCATGGTTGTGCTGAATGTTCCTGAAGAAACATACTTCAGGTACACCAATAAAACTCCATGTGAAGGGGCTTCCCCTGTGGCTCAGCTGGTGAAGAATCCACCTGCAATGCGGGAGACCTGGGTTTGATCCCTGGGTTGGGAAGATCCCCTGGAGAAAGCAAAGGCTACCCACTCCAGTATTCTGGCCTAGAGAATTCCATGGACTGTGTAGTCAATTGGGTCACAAAGAGTTGGACACGACTGAGAGACTTTCACACTTCACTCCATGTGAAAGGGCTTCCCAGGTGGCTCAGCGGTAAAGAATTTGCCTGTCAATGCAAGAGAATCAGGAGACGCAAGTTCGATCCCTGTGTTGGGAAGATCCCCCAGAGAAGCAAATGGCAAAACTGTTCCAGTATTCTTGCTGGGAAAATTTCATGGAGGAGGAGCCCCAGAGGAGCCTGGGGGGCTATAGGTTATGGGTTGTGAAGCACTGGACATGACTGAGCATGCTTCAAGTGAAAATCGATTCATTCCCTCATGAGGCAGAATCTCAAAATGGTTGAAAAGGAAAACCAAAATGAACAGAGCCACTGAGAATATGAATTTCAGATAATCAGAACAATATCTTGCTCAAATGAGAACAAAGCATATACCTTTCCACATATGTCATAACAGACATTGTCACGATAATGTCATAACATCAAAAATTCAAATGTATCAATAGAATCTGCTAATACATTTGGTTTTTTGTTTAATTATGAAAAAAATCACATTAATAATCCTTTTTTAGTTCACTTGACATTTTTGCAGGTTTTAAATGTTTGTTTATATCTTTCAACACAGTTGAACAGAATGTGGCTATCAATTTATAGGCAGATTTATGTGTGACTGGACACTCCAAACTCCCTTTTTGCATGTAGTCAGAATTGACACAATTAGACAACATAGATGGAAATAAATATAAAATAATCATAGAGAAGAAAAAACATTTTTTTGTTAGTCCATTTATGCAATGGCTAGGTTTCTGAAAGTGCAACAAGCTAGAATATAGCATTGACTTTGATTTTTTTTTTTTTAATTCTTAGCAACAGGGATCTCAGGTTCTGTTAAATTCACTCTAGACGAGGGTTTTATGTTCCTTCAGATCCTCATCCATAAAACCACATGTAAAGTGAGATAAAAATTAGAACTCAAGTTCTACATTCAAGTAAACAGTCTTTTTCAACAGGCTCTGTCAATAGGAGATAGGCTAAAAGATAGAACCCACTCAGCAACCAAACATGGTTTGGGCCTTTAGCTTCTGAAATCTTATTTCAATCCTTTTGCCACCCAAAGATGAACAGTGGATACAGGCGAAGGTCAATTTGATCTAGGGAAGGAGCAGGATTAAATAAGCACCAAATCCATAGATGCACGGTTCCAGTATTTGTTAGTTCCATACAATAATGAGTGGGTACTGGATTTCTCAAAGTATTGCCATCCTTAGCAGATAACACTAATAAACTATGCAATTCATCAGAACCATAAAATAACATTTGACTTATAAATCTTAAGAGTAAATATTCGATGCAACTGCTAGATGAAAGGGACTGGACCACAAAGGATGAGATCAGGTGACAGAGATGACACTGGGAGAGAGAGGCCTGGTTTCAGTGAACTAAGGAGCACATCATGCGGAAGGTCTGAAGACTCAGAATGGTCAGATGGTAAGCCGACTGAGTGCTAAGGCTTCGGTTTAACATTATCCAATAATGTGCACGTGCATGCTCCGTCGTGTCTGATTCTTTGCGACCCCACAGTCAGTAGCTGGCCAGACTCTTCTGTCTGTGGCATCTTTGAGGCAAGAACACTGGAGTGGGTTGCCATTTCCTACCCCAGGGGATCTTACCAACCCAGGGAATGAACCCATGTCTCTTGCATCTCTTGCACTGGCACTTGGATTCTTTCAACACTGCACCAACAAAAAGGTTGTTTTAAAAGGCTTTAAAACAAAATGCCAAGCAATAGAACACTGAAAATTTGTATGACACCATTGTTCCAACTGTGGAATGAATATTTTTAAATGGGGATCTTTAAAGGACTCTCAACTTAGTTTAAATAGAAACAAGTACTATTTCAACACAAATGCTTCCTTTGAGATTTGTATCTTTGGGATATGCAAACCATATGAAGTAACAAATTTCCAGCTCCCTCACTGTCTTAACACACACACAGAGCATGCAGTAACAGCCACCCGTCTGAGTGCCACATGCCTGAGAGATCTAAAGCTGCTATAAATTAAACTAGATCTTATTTCTTTAAGGTCCAGAACCGAAAAAAAACTGCTGAACACTAGTGGTGAACCTATATCCCTTTGATCTCCATTGTAACAAAAAGCAAGATGACATACTCAAATGAAAAATCATTTATAATGGATGAAAGAAGGGCTATTCTTTCTTTAAATTTATCTGTTTGAAAGGGGAAAAGAGTGGGGGAATTTCCAGGAGAAAAATTCTCAAAACAAAAAACAATCCTTACGATATAATAACATCAATAATAGAGTGCGGCGGGAAGCAACAGAGTAGGAAAAATGAAGGTGGGGAAAACCATTTCAGTCTCCATCAGAAAGGGAAGAGATTCTAATCTTCTAAAAAAAAAAAAATGGGTAAGAGACAATTTCTCATTTAAGTGGGACTAATTTTAAAAGAACCTGATTAGACTCCAAAGTTGCAAGTACCAACCTTGTGAATTAACCCCACATTACTGTGACTCTGGAATTCATTTCAAAATGATTACTGCTTTCCAGCTACAAGTTAATACTTTATAAGATATAAATATTGAGAGTAATAAATTTGTCTAGTTATTGCCGTTAAACATTAAAGTTGAACTTAATTAAATGCATCATTCACAAGGGACACGGTTCCCCTGGCTACACCCTCAGGATAGTAATGTGAAGGTTTTATTGAGTTTGTGTTATTTATAGAAATTTCTGAAAAGATCTGTTGCTGATATTTTTCACCTATGGCAGAGCCTACCAGCACCCAGCCATACTAACAAGCTATTTTAACAACAATACTCTTTTTTTTTGGTCCCTTAAAAAAAAAAAAAAGAGGAAACCTCAACTAGGAACAAAGGTTTGGTTCGTTATCTTAACTTACTTTAAAAAAAAAAGAACACACAGCATATACAGAAGTAGAATAAAAGAACTTTGGACCTGGAACTATTTCTAGTTGAACCTAGCCCTATAACCCTGAATAAGTCATTTAGTTATTTAAGACGTGAGCAGACTCAGACTTGTGAAATGTTCTGCAAAGGTATACATAGGGTACAAGGTGCTAGAGAACAGATGTACCTGTCTTCTAAGACTTCTCAGTCCACTGGGGAAGCAGAGCAGGAACAGAGAGGAAGGAAAACAAAACTCCACAGTGAATGGAAAATGCTGATGAAACTGCTTCCGAAAGACGGGGCTCAAGAAAGAGGTGGCAAAGAAGCAGAGGATGTTCTAAGAAGGCAAGGAGGGATGGTAGCATGGAAGAGCAACATGCCCGTGGTTCTGGGCAGCAGGGTCTATGGACTTAGAAATAAGGCAGCAGTCAGAGATAAGGCAGCAGAAGCAAGCACAGGCGGAGGATGGAGACAGGCCCTCGGTACCAGACTCAGGCTCCTGCTCGACCTGGAGACTGTGGCAGGCCCCTGACGAACTTCCTGTGTGGCAGTGACACAGTAGAGTGTCCCTGCAGATGAGCCACCCCAATGTGGCAATGTGGAACCCAGAGGCATGCAGGGGTACGCTGAAGAAACAGGCTAAATGTCAGGAAGGCTGGAGGTTTGAATGTAAGGAGGAAATGGAATCAGCAGGGTTTGGAAAAGGGGAGGGGGAAGGCAAGGAGTACAGCAGGATTTATGATGGGGATGGCCATCTCGCCCACTGAGAAAGAGAACATCAGGTCCTTAGGAAGTTGGCAAGTGGGAAGAGAAGACTGACAGCCCTGACTGGATGCAAGGGTTGCTGGTTTACAGCTGATGGCCGATCACGGGGGTGGAAGAGACTCTGGAGAGCACAGGGGTTGAAAGGGAAGTATGCCAATCTCACAGGACCCTGTGACAAGCAAATGAGATGCATGTGAATGTATTCTGTCATCTGCACCTTTGATACCTGAGTGTTTTTGTTTTACTACCACATAGTGTCCATCCTGTTTATCAAGAATCTCTACTGATCTGTCTATACAGCAACCATGTTATATGGATATGGGTGCAATGATCAGAACCCAAAATATGACAGAACTTTAGGCAGTACTGGTTACTGAAACATGTCTTCACAAGATACACGTAAATCCATAACCCTGGATGAGAACCACTAAATTAAGAGCCTACTATAATCAAGCCTATGAAACAGATGTTAGCTCATTCCCTAAAAGGCAGTATCAACAACTGGTTTCATGGAAAAACCATAATTTTCTGCAAACTACTGATGCTTCTGGTCCCTTCCTCAGCTGCCTTCATTAGCCACAATGAGGTAAAATGGAACACCTTCTGTGCACAAGTTTCTGGAACCTCTGTATTCATTTCTAACTTCTCACCAGCCAGCTCCGCTCCTAATCCAGATAGGTAAGTATGAAATAATCTACACAAGTCTGTAGAACACAGGAAAGACTGGTGATTCATAAAAAATTTGTAACAAACTTCAGACCCTCCAAGTTTATAACGATGAACCCTGCCCAGACCATGTAGCATAGGTTAAAGGCTGTTGCCAAGTTACAAGGAAGCAACTGGTTCAAAACAGCTTGAATTTCTAAAACAAGTGTTATTTTTCAAAAAATGAAAGACACTTAAAATAGAGCTATCACTTACATATCTATTAAACTGTTTAAAATTGACAGTCTTTAATTTAAGGCTATTCTTGGAACTGGATGTCCACATCTACTGTCAGAAAGTCAGAACAGATTTCAGAAGCACTGGGAGAACTCAACCTTAAACAAGACTCAAAAGTATGCTTCAGTGAGAAAGACTAATCTGATGGAAAACAAAATCTGTCAGATATCTTCAAGACTTCATTCTAATTTATTTACAAGGTCTCATCTTTCCCAAGAAGTATCTTAACCTAATGCGCATCCTGTAGGATCCTCTAACACATTCACTTATTCATATAACAAATGAGGTGAGGTGAAGTGAAGTCGCTCAGTCGTGTCCAACCCTTTGTGACTCGTGGACTATAGCCTACTAGGCTTCTCCATCCATGGGATTCTCCAGGTAAGAATACTGGAATGGATTGCCATTTCCTTCTCCAGGGGATCTTCCCAACCCAGGAATTGAACTGGGGTCTCCTGCATTGCAGGCGGATTCTTTACTAACCGAGCTATCAGGGAAGCCCAGCTGCCTCTTAGGTGAGGGTTTCCAAAGTCATCTCTGCCCTCTTTTCTCTTTCTTCCATTCTATTCCTTGGAGATCTCACCTCTTCCCAGATCTTCCCCTCTTGGAGAAGGATTTCTGAACTCTCTCCACCCTTGTTTGTCTGTCCCAGTTCCAGACCTATGTTTCCAATTTACTGAATGAACAGATCCACGTAGACACCTTGGAGGTCCTTCAAATGTAGCAACCCGAAACACCACTTGTCAGCAACCCAGTCAAAAGCTGTCACTGAGCTTCAGATGGCAGTGACCTTTCACGCCCTGGCCCAGGCCAGAGCCAGCGAGACAGCAGGGGACAGATACAAGGCCAGGCTCAGGAGGGCTTTCTTCTTGTCCCGTCGGCAGAGGGCTGAGAGGGTGTCTTGCTCAGCTCCTCTAGGAAGGACAGTCAGAGAAGCTCTGGCTCTGACTGTCTCTAGCATGGCAGATTGTTTCCTCTGGGATGGCGGTAATGACCACAGAACCTTGGGTCTGCTTCTCTGAAGAACTAATAATACATGAAGAAGCCTCACCCAGTTACTTGGGCCCTTAACTTGTGTATACTCTTTGAATTGTTGATCTGCTGGTTCCTTAAATTGGAACTTTATTACACTGGAATGTGATTCTTGCCAGTCTTCAAGTGCAAGTAAAAGTGAAGTCGCTCAGTCGTATCCGACTGTTTGCAACCCCATGGACTGCAGGCCGCCAGGCTCCTCTGTCCGTGGGATTTTCCAGGCAAGAGTACTGGAGTGGGCTGCCATTTCCTTCCCCATGTCTTCAAAGCTGGACTAAAAAAACTTTATGGTGGGGCCCAGTTCATTTCTCCTTTCAGACCCCCTTATTTCTAATCTGTCTCTGACCTCAGCAACATCTACCAAATACAATCTCTCTCTGAATGCCAATGAACAGTCCCCACTTCAAACCGCTGCCCCTTCCTGGGAAGGCTGCCCCACATTCCTAACAGGTGTCGCCCTTCTTCTCTCCTACCTGTAATCTGTCCCCAGCGTGGCTATGAGTGGCAGTTCGGCTGTTCTCTGCATTCCATGTCTGCCAACCATTATTATAACTGCATTTTTACGCAGCATCCCCGTTTTCACTACATCCCTTTACTCAACATCCCCAAACAGAACCTACGTCTTTCTCCCATCTCTGTACTTTTTTGTTCCAGCTGCTCTCTTACTCTGTATGCCAAACACCCTCCAAATCCCTATGCCCCTCCTTGTTAAAGGTCCAGTTTGGATACTGACTCTTCTAAGAAACCATGGCAACTTCCCCTCCTCATCACCTCTATGGCCAACCCCACTTTCAGAGCTTGAATTACTCCTTCAGCTCTTCAGCATTCTGTGTTTCTATGTGTGAATGCTGCCAATCTTCCAAACTAGCATTTAAGACCAAGAGAGCTAGAATCATCTTTGTAACCTTCAAAGCATTAAAATTCTGCATGTAGAGGGCAGCACGTTATTGTGGGAAAACAACAGATCTGGAGTCAAGAGGGTTGGTTCATGTCACGAATCAGTCACATGTGGTAGGAGTGATTTCCATTAAGTTACTGAACTTTTTGATTCTCAGTCCCCTCAACCATCAAATGTAAAATAGTACTTCTTAACTTTGGGATGTTCAAAGGACCAAGTGAAATGATGCACATGACAGTTCTCTGGAAAACCAGTATAATGCAAACAAATGTAAGATAGTATTATTATAACATTTTACACAATGTGTGTTCATAAAGAAGACTCAAATCCTCTTTCTACAAAAGAAATGCTGCTAGAAATTATTTCATACTGGCTACAGGAATTAGATGAGACAAAACATCAAAGAGGTTTGCTCCCTGGTAATATGTGATCTCTTTAAGATGACTACTTTGTTTTATTACACTGGAATATAATATGCTAATCAAAGTATTAAAACTGGATTTTAAAATGCAGCATGTTGTAGCCTTCTGTAACTTCAGAATTAATTTGGGTAAACGACCATATTATACTCAAACGCCTAAATATCCCCTTATATCTTCAACATAAATGTCAATTAAATGAAATAGCTTTTGAAAAAGAATTTGTACCTTCTTGCTCTTATAATTCACTTTTAACAGAACAATACCTTCTCAGTGACCCACATAAACAAGCTTGTAAATTTTAAGTTCCATAAGAAGAGTGTCTTCAACGCCACCCTGATCACCCTAAGCACTCACATTTAACATCATGTCTGCAACACTTCTAGAAAGAAGAAACCCTGTGTGCTGCAGGTGGTGGGAAATACAGCGCAGCTTTAAAACAAAACGTCCGCTGTCAGTCACAAAGAAAACAAAATTTTGAGTTGCAAAGCCAAGGGAACTCCAGGTAACTCTGAAAGTGCTCCTTAATTTCAGACCCACTGTGAACACTGTCAGATATATTTAATATTTTAATTTTAGTTTCAAATGTAATAAACTTGTTGGTCAGACGGAAGCTTGACAGTCACAGTGGCCAAGCTATCAGTCAATCCAGCATGGCTTGGCTTCACCAGCTGCCCCTGACACCAATTAGGAAACGGAAAGAGTGGGCTGCCACCACCAGGCTCCAGTTTTGCCAATTAGAGCACAGGTTCGGTGAGAGGGACCAATGAATACTGGAACCCAGGGGCAGGAAAGAGAGGTGAAAAGCTCCTCATGTAATGCGACATCAAACAGAAAGATTGCAGGAGGGACATGGCAAAGAAGCAAGCAGTCTGCAATCAAACGGCACATTTTATTGTTCACTTGTCAAAGACCTGCAGACCTAAGACGAAGCAGCAGCAGAGGCGCTGCCCTGGGTCTCTCTGGAAGGAGCTGCCGATTGGCCAACGCAACTTGGGAGCCAATCACAGTCACGCACGACCACCGAACCTGCCACCCCAGCTGTTCCCTTTAAGGCAGGATTCGCAGGTTAAGCCAGCTCACACAGAGTCTGAACGTCAAAGGCAGATCACTGACAGATGTGCATCAAAGTGCTGGGAGGACAATATATCAAATCAAGAATTAACACGCAAACCTTTTCAGCTAAAATTTCTCTTTCTGCCATCCTACAAAATTTTAGGGACCTCCTTTCAATTTTTCCACTTGGGTTTCTCTTCCAGACCATAGCTTATTGCCCCAGGTTATCAAACTTTGCAAAATCTAAGGATCTGGAGATCTTTCCCTTTGAGTCATCCCTTTAACTAATCATTGTTTCCTACCTCAGAATACCTTCTCTAATTCCATTTCATCTTCTGGCTTTCAGGGACTCTCAGCTGATTCCTGCTGCTCTGTGTCATCTGGAAAAACTAAAGCAAAAGCAAGGTAGACAGAGAAATCTCCCAGAATGTGGAAGGGTTTGGGATTATAAGTGTCCCTTTCAGAATAGGTCTTGATCAGTTTCACAAATGTAGGTTAGCAGCCAAAATGTCCTGAAGTTTAAAAGGAATGGTTATTTTTCAAATGTAAAAAAAAAAAAAAAGGCTATTATTCATTTACCAATTGAGTCCCATCTGTTGCAACGCATTTGCCGCAGGATCTGATGTCAGTCTCATGGTTGTGACTCAAATTCAACTCTGGTAACTGCTCTGTCGCTGTCAGTTCTGCCACAGCTTTACAAGCACAGGACCAAGCAATTCGAAAGGTGTAAGCAGTATGCTGTACATACACACATGGGCACAGGGCATGTGCCAGCGATCGACAGTGCAAATGACAGTATCTATCACAGAGTGAAAGCCACTGAGTCATGTCTGACTCTTTGTGACCCCATGGACTGTAGCCCAGCAGGCTGCTCTGTCCACGGAATTCTCCAGCAAGAATCCTGGAGTGGCTAGCCATTCCCTTCTCCAGGTGATCCTGCCAACCCAGGGATAGAACCCAGATCTCCTGCAATGCAGGCAGATTCTTTACCAACCGAGTTCACCAGGGAAGCCCTTCTATCGTAAGTAGCTTCTAAAATATTTTAGGACTCAAGGCTGTATATTGTCACCCTGCTTATTTAACTCCTGGGCAGAGTACATCACGAGAAACGCTGGGCTGGAAGAAGCACAAGCTGGAATCAAGATTAACAGGAGAAATATCAACAACCTCAGATATGCAGATGATATCACCCTTATGGCAGAAAGTGAAAAACTAAAGAACCTCTTGATGAAAGTGAAAGAAGAGAGTGAAAAAGTTGGCTTAAAACTCAACATTCAGAAAATGAAGATCATGGCATCTGGTCCCATCACTTCCTGGCAAATAGATGGGGAAACAGTGGCTGACTTTATTTTTGCGGGCTCCAAAATCACTGCAGATGGTGATTGCAGCCATGAAATTAAGACACGTACTCCTTGGAAAGAAAGCTATGACCAACCTAGACAGCATATTAAAAAGCAAAGACATTAGTTTGTCAACAAAGGTCCGTCTAGTCAAGGCTATGGTTTTTCCAATGGTCACGTATGGATGTGAGAATTGGACTATATAGAAAGCTGAGTGCTGAAGATTGATGCTTTTGAACTGTGGTGTTGCAGAAGACTCTTGAGAGTCCCTAGGACTGCAAGGAGATCCAACCAGTCCATCCTAAAGGTGATCAGTCCTGGGGGTTCATTGGAAAGACTGATGTTGAAGCTGAAACTTCAATATTTTGGCCACCTGATACAAAGAGCTGACTCATTTGAAAAGACCCTGATGCTGGGAGGGATTGGGGGCAGGAGAAGAAGGGGATGACCGAGGATGAGATGGTTGAATGGCATCACTGACTCAATGGATATGGGTTTGGGTGGACTCCAGGAGTTGGTGATGGACAGGGAGACCTGGCATGCTACGGTTCATGGGCTTGAAAAGAGTCAGACACAAGTGAGTGACTGAGCTGAACTGAGTAATATTAAGGATATTTTTCCTCTAGAGTGGAGGGTGTCAGTCTTGGCTGCTCTGTGGAATTACCTGGGAACTTTAAAAAACACTGAGTCCTAAAAAATGCTAGGTCTCACACTGTCGAGATGGTGACTTCACTGGCTTGGAGTTACATCTGAGAACTGAGATATCCCCCCAACTTTTTTCTTCAGGGCTCTAGTTTGATTTGGCCTACACCTGGGTCTGTAGGTCCCTCTCTCAAAAATTCTCAGAGGTAATTTAGGAATTTTTACAGCACAGCTGAACCAGTGATCATATGGAATTAGTATATCACTCACTCAGTCACAGGAGGATGAGGGTACTTCCTGGCACAGTGACCACAAGCAAAAGAGCTCTGGTGACCAGGTGGAAGGAAACAGAATAGGCCTGGTGCTGGAGATAGCCGCGCAAAGCCTAGAGTGTGCCTGCAGGACTTGTGAATAACAGGTGGTAAAGCTGGTTAGGTTGTTCTGAATTCTCTTAACTTTTGATTCTCTGAAAAGCTTTTTATTTCTTCATCAGTTTTGAATGAGATCCATGCCAGGTACAGTAATATTGGGTGTAGATCTTTCCCTTTCAGTACTTTAAAGGTATCTTGCTATTCCCTTCTGGCCTGCAGAGTTTCTGCTGAAAGATCAGCTGGTAAGCATATATGGTATCCCTTGTATGTTACTTGTTGCCTCTCTCTTGCTGCTTTCAATACTCTTTCTTTGTATTTTGTCTTTGTTAGTTTGATTAGTATCTGTCTTGGTGTGTTTCTCTTGGGTTTATCCTCTTTGTGCCTCTTGGACTTGATTGGCTATTTCCTTTTCCATGTTGGGGAAATTTTAAACTATAATCTCTTCAAAATTTTTCTCATACCCTTTCTTTTTCTCTTCTTCTTCTAGGACCCCTATAGTTTGAATGTTGGTGCATTTGATATGGTACCAGAGGTCTCTGAGACTGTCCTCAGCTCTTTTCATTCTATTTTATTCTGCTCTTCAGAAGTTATTTCTACCATTTTATCTTTCAGCTCACTGATTCATTCTTCTGCTGCAGATATTCTGTGGCTCAGAGGTTAAAGCAACTGCCTGGAATTCAGGAGACCCAGGTTTGATCCCTGGGTTGGAAAGATCCCCTGGAGAAGGAAATGGCAACCCACTCCAGTACTCTTACCTGGAGAATCCCATGGAAGGAGGAGCCTGGTTGGCTACAGTCCATGGGATCGCAAAGAGTCAGACACGACTGAGCGACTTCACTCTCAGAGTACTTTTAATTTCCATAATCCTGTTGTTTGTCTCTGTATGTTTATTCTTTAATTCTTCTAGGCTTTTGCTAATTGATTCTTGCATTTTCTCCATTTTGTTTTCAAGGTTTTTGATCATCTTCACTATCATTATTCTGAATTCTTTTTCAGGTAGTTTGCTTATTTCCTCCTCTTTTATTTGGACTTCTGTGTTTCTAGTTTGTTCCTTCATTTGTGTAGTATTTCTCTGCTTTTTCATTTTCTTTTTTTAAGTTATTGTTTTTGAGGTCTCCTTTTCTAAGGCTTCAAGGAAAGTTGAAGTCTTTCCTTGAAGAAGGTTGAATTCTTTCTTCCTTTTGGTTTCTGCCCTGCTAATGTTGGCCCAGTGGTTTGTGTGAGCTTCATATAAGGTGAGATTTGTGCTGAGTTTTTGGTTTTTTGTTTGTTTGTTTGTTTTTCCTCTGATGGGCAAGGCTGAGTAAGGTGGTAACACTGTCTGCTGATGATTGGATTTATATTTTTGTTTGTTGTTTAGATGAGGCATCCTGTATGGATGCTACTGGTGGTTGGGTGATGCTGGGTCTTGTATTCAAGTGGTTTCCTTTCTGTGAGTTCTTCCTATTTGATACTCCTTAGTTCTCTGGTAGTCTAGGGTCTTGGAGTCAGTGCTCCCACTCCAAAGGCTCAGGGCTTGATCTCTATTAAGAAGCTGTGGGCATGAATCTAAACCTGGAGAGATGTCTGTCCACACTTGACTCTAGTCCAGTGGGTACTGGTTAATTCTTTTTTTAAATTTATTTTTAACTAGAGGAAAATTGCTTTGCCATATTGTGTTGGTTTCTGCCATACATCAACATGAATCAGCCATATATTCCCTTCCTCTTGAATCTTCCTTCCACATCCCACCCCAATTCATCCCAGTAGACTGTCACAGAGCACCAGGCTGGTTGATTCTCATTAATTTAAAGGCTCAGCTCTGGTTGCTACAACAAAATACCATATAATGGGTAGCTTAAAAAACAAAAATTTGTCTCCTCCCAGTGTGGAGGCTGGAAGTGTGAGATCAGTATACCAACATAGTGAAGGTCTGGTGAGGGCTCTATTCCCGGTTTAAGAATGGCCACTCTATTGCTATATGCTCACGTGGCCTTTTCTCAGTGTATGCATTGGGGCAGGGGAATAAGACAGAGAGAGAGAGAGAGAGAATCTTTTCCTTTTTAAAACTCTACAAATTCTATTGGATCAGGACTCCACCTTTATGACTTTATTTAACCTTAATTAGCTCTTAAAGGTACTATCTCCAAATATAGTCACATTAGTGGTTAAAGCTTCAACTTTAAATTTGGGGGAGGGAGGGGGTCACAATTCAGTTCACAGCATCTATGAACATAGATCAGAAATGTTTAAATATCTACAAGGAAAATTTAGGTTGAATATTAGAGTCAAGCGAAAGTTGCTCAGTCATGTCCAACTCTTTGTGACCTCCTGGACTATACAGTCCATGGAATTCTCCAGGCCAGAATACTGGAGTGGGCAGCCTTTCTCTTCCTCAGGGGGTCTTCCCAACCCAGGGATCAAACCCAGGTCTCCTGCATCGCAGGCAGATTCTTTACCAGCTGAGCCACAAGGGAAGCCCAAGAATACTGGAATGGGTAGCCTATCTCTTCTCCAGCGGATCTTTTTGACCCACTCAGGGATCAAACTGGGTCTCCTGCACTGCAGGCAGATTCTTTACCAACTGAGCTGTCAGAGAAACCCACAGGGGGTCTGTTTCTTCCCAGCACCGAACCATCTGCTGCATGTTAGGCAAGTGCGGTAACCACTACACTACAGAAACAACACATATGTTAGAGAGGTTAAGAATTATATAAGAGCTTAAGAAATGGAGCTATCTATTCAGAAAATAAAATAAGAAAACACAGCATCCTTACCTGAGACTGTAAACCTCTTAATGATAATGATGCATCTTGGCCCTGTGGCAATGACATTTTTGCTTAAATTGAAGCAAAATTCATATAACAAAATTCTCTAGTTAAACCATTTCAAAGTGTAAAATTCAGTGACTTCCAGTACATTTACCATGTTGTACAACCATCACATCTAATTTCAGAACATTTTTTAATCACTCGAAAAAGAAACCCTGTACCTGTTAAGTGGTGAATCTCCATTGCTCCTAACCCAAGTCCCTAGCATTGCTCTTTTAAAGTTCAGGAAAGAAAGTTACAGAGGTTTACTTATTCTTTCCACTGAGAAACAAAAAGGCACTATTTTAAAAAAACCACTGGTACCATAAACTCAGAGAGAATTTAACTTAGAGAGCTGAGTCTTTGTCTTATTTTGTTGTGGGAAGGACAACTTCATAGAAATGTGGAGTCAGAGATCATGCTGAGGATTTCTGTTCCCAGAGCATCTCTAAATGCATAATACCAAATAGCTGGGAAAAAAAAAGTTATGGATATCATGTCCTCATACACCCTCCTCAACAAAAGAAAAACAGATTTTTGTTGAAATATGTTTAAGAAATTCTAAATTCAACTGTTAACAGATTTCTTTGCCAAGGAAAGAGGATGGAGAGAGCACCAACAGGGAAGTTTTGCTTTTTGTTTTAATTATCAGTGTAGAATACCAGTTGCAACCTGGTGGTTTGTCACAACAAATGAACCAAAGTCACAGATGGATTTTATTTTTTAAAGAAATTGAGCCAATAATGTAGTGTCTATAAATTTTACACAAAAGTATAGATTTCTAGCTTTGCTTAAAAAATACTAGGTTAAGTGGCAACTCTGGGCCCTTGTAGATGAGACTAGAGACAATCGCTGGTTTTGAGAGGATCATGCATAGCCGAGTTTACCAGAGCCCTCATCTAGTCCATTTCCCTCATGTGTTAGCTGTTTGGCCCCTGATGACACTTGAATTTGCTTTTCCTATTGTATGACAGCCTCTGAAGAGAGATTACAGAGGCATATTCTTTAATCATACTTCAAGCATAAAGCATCTTCAACTTGAAGTATCATCCAACTTTTTACCACAATTTTGAATTCATGATGGTTATCATCCCTATAGATCTAGCGACTTGAATGAAAGTACAAAACATTTGAGTGGCAGACCAATGACTAAACTGGACTTTTTGGAAAGATACTCAAAAATTTATGTTTAAGGGGCAAATAGTTATTGCACACTGGGTCTCAGCATAAGTATATGTACTTCACTTAGACTCTAATAAACATGTGGGAGCCATGAGGTGGGAAAAATTTGAGCAATAGCAAATAGTTTACCAAAAAGTCTATATGCATATGTATTTCTCATACAGATAGAATTATAGATATACACAGAGGTATAGTTATAGAATCTACATACTCATACTAGTTAAGGATGAGAGATTATTTATCAGCTTCAGAGAAAGCAAGTGAAGCATGAAGATTTAGCCAAAATTACACATCTGTTCAAAAAACAATAACTAGAATTTCCTTAAATTCCATTTGTTGACATGCAGCTTGAAACTATACTGAAGTTATTTCAAACATACATATTTCTACCATTTAAATACAAAATCAAGAACTTTTCCAAAATTATTTTGTTTACATTTCATTTCTCCTCTAAAATCCAGTAGTGTAACTGCTCTTAATCACTGTCAATCAAGTTTTAACTTAATATCCCAAGTCTTACGAGCAGTTGCATACTCTCTTGTACTTGTTTTATAGTCATACTATTCTTTTGTTAAATAATGTAATACATGATCCAGTACAATATCATGGCTAAAAGTTCAGGCTTTAAAGTCAGAGAGACCTAGCTTAAAATGCTCATGTGGAAAAAACAAATAGAGTCATGAGGATTCTTCTCAGGAATAATAGTGGATTTGGGGAAGGGATATGCTTTGAGAAGGAAATGGCAACCCACTCCAGTATTCTTGCCTAGAGAATCCCATGGGCGGAGAAGCCTGGTGGGCTACAGTCCACGGGTCGCAAAGAGTCGGACACAACTGAGCAACTTCACTTTCACTTCACTATGCTTTGAGAAATGCTAAGGAAGAAAGAGTGAGACCCTAACTGCAAGCTCAAGAACAACAGAAGCAGGAGACAAGAAGAACAACTTGTTTCTTTCCTGTTAGAAAGAGTAAGTTAAAATAGGAAGAACCAGCTTCAAGTTGACCAAACGCAAAATATGTTTTCTGAGAGTGAATTTCTTAATAGAGAAATATGTATGTGCAGCTGAATTGACATAGGGCAAAAAAGACAGAACATTATAACCTCTAAGATTTAAACTTCTTCAGCATGGATTCTGCAATATTGTATAAATGCCAATTAGTATAAATTTCAATGCCAGAGGCAAACTATTGACCTTAATGCACCATGAATTAGTGGTGAGCCAGCTTGTTCCTACAGCTTTCCAAGATCACCCCCAACATCTGAGGCTTTTTAGTATGACATTGATAATTAGCACATCAAAAATGGATTTTGTTGGGTGAAATTAAAGGTTTTATTTGCATGATACATTTTTGAAAACGGAATTCAGTCGTAAAATTAAAAGGTCTTCATTATATATTGATTGGTTGAAATGTTGCATAAATAAGGACTGTGGATTGAATTGTGTTCTCTAAAAAGATATGTTGAATTCTTAACCCCCAGTATCTTGGAATGTGGCCTTAACTGCAAATAAGCTTGCTGAAGATGCAAGCTAAGATAAAGTCATGCTGGAGTAAGGTGGGCCAGTTAGAAAATAACTGGTGTTCTTATAAAAAAGAGGAGAGACAAGAGGGCTGCCATGTGGAGGCGAAAGCAAAGATTGGAGTTACATAGCTGCAAGTCAAAGAATGTCAAGAATTGAAAACCAGAAAAGCTAGAAAGCAGCAAGGAAGAATTCTACCCAGAGCCTCCCAGAGAGCATGGCCCTGGTGACATCTTGATTTTCAACTTCTAGCATCCAGAACAATGAGAGAATAAATTTTTTGCTGATTTAAGACATCTGTTTGTGGTACTTTATCATTTTGAAACTAATATAAAAAGACATAAGATTTTGGAGAGGATCATACCCTGCACCCATAGGGATGGCATTCATATCCATCAGGGTTCTTGGAAGAAACAAAACTAATAGGCTCTGTGTGTGTGAGTGAGTGTGTGTGTGTGAAAAGAAATTTATTATAAGGGATTGCGGTTCAGACATTCAATCGTGTCTGACTCTTTGTAACCCCATGGACTGCAGCATGCCAGGTTTCCCTGCCCTTCACTATCTCCCAGAGCTTGCTGATACTCATGTGCATCAAACTGGTGATGCCATCCAACCATCTTGTCCTCTGCTATCTCCTCCTCCTGCCCTCAATCTTTCCCAGCATCAATGTCTTTTCTAGTAAGCCAGCTGTTTGCATCACTTGGCCAAAGTATTGGAGCTTCAGCTTCACCATCAGTACTCTGAATGAATAGTCAGCATTGATTTCCTTTAGTATTGACTAGTTTGATTTCCCTGCGGTCCAAGAGACTCTTAAAGAGTCTTTTCCAACAACACAGTTTGAAAGCATCAATTCTTTGGTGCTCAATCTTCCTTATGGTCCAAATTTCACATACCTACATGACTACTGGAAAAACCATAGCCTTGACTATATGAACCTTGGTTGGCAAAGTAATCTCTCTGCTTTCTAATATGCACTCTAAGTATGTTATAGCTTTTCTTCCAAGGAGCAAGTTTGCTGCAGTCACCATCTGCAGTGATTTTGGAGCCCAATAAAATAAAGTCAGTCACTGTTTCCATTGCTACCCATCTATCAGCCATCAAGTGATGGGACTACTAAAGTAATGCTCAAAACTCTACAAGCCAGGCTTCAGCAATATATGAACCGTGAACTTCCAGACGTTCAGGCTGATTTTAGAAAAGGCAGAGGAGCCAGAGATCAAATTGCCAATATCTGCTGGATCATGGGAAAAGCAAGAGAGTTCCAGAAAAACATCTATTTCTGCTTTATTGACTATGCCAAAGCCTTTAACTGTGGGGATCACAATAAACTGTGGAAAATTCTGAAAGAGATGGGAATACCAGACCACCTGACCTGCCTCTTGAGAAACCTGTATGCAAGTCAGGAAGCAACACTTAGACCTGGACATGGACAACAGACTGGTTCCAGATAGGAAAAGGAGTATGTCAAGGCTGTATATTGTCACCCTGCTTATTTAACTTATATGCAGAGTACCTCATGAGAAACGCTGGGCTGGAAAAAGCACAAGCTGGAATCAAGATAGCTGGGAGAAATATCAATAACCTCAGATGTGCAGACGGCACCACCCTGATGGCAGAAAGTGAAGAGGAGCTTAAAAACTCTTGATGAAAGTAAAAGAGAAGTGAAAAAGTTGAATTAAGGTCAACATTCAGAAAACTAAGATCATGGCATCTGTTCCCATCACTTCATGGAAAATAGATGTGGAAACAGTGAGAGACTTTATTTTTGGGGCTCCAAAATCACTACGGATGGTGATTGCAGCCATGAAATTAAAAGACACTTACCCTTTGGCAGGAAAGTTATGATCACCTTCAGTTCAGTTCAGTCGCTCAGTCGTGTCTGACTCTTTGCGACCCCATGAATCGCAGCACGTCAGGCCTCCCTGTCCATCACCAACTCCCGGAGTTCACTCAGACTCATTTCCATCAAGTCTGTGATGCCTTACAGCCATCTCATTCTCGGTCGTCCCCTTCTCCTCCTGCTCCCAATCCGTCCCAGCATCAGAGTCTTTTCCAATGAGTCAACTCTTTGCATGAGGTGGCCAAAGTACTGAAGTTTCAGCTTTAGCATCATTCCTTCCAAAGAAATCCCAGGGCTGATCTCCTTCAGAATGGACTGGTTGGATCTCCTTGCAGTCCAAGGGACTCTCAAGAGTCTTCTCCAACACCACAGTTCAAAAGCATCAATTCTTCGGTGCTCAGCCTTCTTCACAGTCCAGCTCTCACATCCATACATGACTACTGGAAAACCATAGCCTTGACTCTGTCTCTTATACACATCTAGATGTGTATAAGAGACAGGCTCAGTTCAGTTCAGTCGCTCAGTTGTGTCTGACTCTTTGCAACCCCATGAATTGCAGCACACCAGGCCTCCCTGTCCATCACCAACTCCCAGAGTTCACTCAAGCTTATGTCCATC
>SJYC01033778.1:0-98408 GCA_006408675.1 Madoqua kirkii | reverse complement strand
TGGGGTGGGGGTGGGGGGCGCGGTGGTGGTGGTGCAGGGGAGGGCGGGAGAGACAGGGGTCAAGGGGAAAGAGAAGATACTTTACACAGCCTTACTGGGCATAGTGGGCTTCCTTGGTGGCTCAGTGGTAAAGAATCCACCTGCAATGCAGAAGTCACAGGAGACATGGGTTCGATCCCTGGGTCAGGAAAATCCACTGGAGGCAGAAATGGCAACCCACTCCAGTATTCTTGCCTGGAGAATCCCATGGTCAAGGGAGCCTGGTGGGCTACAGGGGGGGTCCATGGGGTCACAGAGTCAGACACAAATGAAGCAACTGAGCATGCATCATGCACTCACTGGGCATAGCAAAGGCGAGCAAAGCGGGGGCCACTGATGATTTCCACAAGATTTGAACCTTCCACCGTTGAAGGCTGGGTCACATGTCACTTCCTTGGAAGTGACTTACCATGCTCAACTCTGAAGGCGTTGAGAGCTATTACTCTAGCAGTACTTCTCACACTTTACTTTGCAGAAGGACTTAACCTGAGACCTTGTTCAACTGCAGATTCTGCTTCAGCAGGTCCAAGCTGGACCAGAGAGGCAGCACTTTTAACAAGTTTCCAAGTAATATCAATGTCTCTACAAGCATCACTGGACCTGTCCCTTGCAACACTGTTCTCTTGAGTTATAGGCCTCTCACAAATGAAAATCCTATCATAGCCCTGACTCACACACTCTGGATCTCTTTAGAGGCTCTGCGGTCCTGAGGAAACCAATCAACCAGGGTGTGGGGCTCAAACAAGTGAGGAGATACTGCAGTCACAACTGTCTAGCACCTGACTCTACATCTCTGTGTCTCATAAACTTACTGCATTTGGAAAATAAACACATTTATGTATCTATTTGCTATTTACTGTCTGCTTTCACCTCTAGCACAGAGCATACACTCCAAACCCAGGAGGGATGGGATGAGGTGGCACGGGCCTCTCAGGTCCAGAGGATGCTAGGCGGCCCCAGGCCGGTGCTGCCAGCTGGTAAGGGCAAAGACAAGTGGGGTAACAACCTCCCTCCAGCTTGCTGGCCAGTGCTTACGGAGGTCTGCCCGACAAAGGATGCAGAAAGGTGAAGACGAGGGGCATTCTGCATCACCTCAGCTCTACTGGAAACCCATCCAGCACCCTGTCTTGCACGAGACAAAACGGAAGAGAGGGCTGGGGAGAGAAGCTGGTTCTCCTTCACTGTCCTTCAACTGGCATAATGAACCCGCTTGCCCTGCAGAAGGAAAGGAAGACGGCCTCTGGAAGGTCAAATATGGAGTCAAACCCTGTAATCTTAACTCCACGGGACCCCCAAAGGACCATGATAAGATGGCAAAGGAGAAACTCTCTGAGCCTCAGGAAAGGTATTAATCCATCCACAGAATTCAATCACTCACAAATGCCTCCTGGTGAAACTACTTGAGGTCTCACAAAATTAGAAAAGTAACAAAATTAGAAGTGTAAGTTCCTGAGGCAGCAACTTAGCAAGAGTCAAACCGGCAGAACACAGATTCTACCGGCCAGCATGAGCCCCCAAGGCCAAAACTGGTTCTCCATGATTTTCAAACTGTCGGCTGCTACCTATCAGCGGACTGTGAAATCATCTTGGTATGTCACAACCAGCATTTTGAAAAATGAAGAGAAAGTAAAAATAAAAAACATGAAAGCGGAAAATAGAAGGATGAACCACAAGCAGTATTATTTATGTTTCAACTAACATATGTGTGTACACCAGGTCATAATGCAAAAGGCATTAATGTGGGTCATCATTTAAATCAAACTGTTAAAATACCCATCTACGTGGAGAAGGAGCATATTTCGTACAGTGTCGCACGTGAGTAAGTCATGTCCACATTTAAAGTAAGAGCTCGTATCTGCAGTAAAGAGGTGGTATGGCACAATAGCCTCGAGTATGGGTCTGAGCCAAATTGTCTCCTGAGTGACTCTGGGTAAATTTCGTAATTTCTCTAAGCCTCCATTATTCCTATCATAGGGATATTAATATCACCACCGAATGCTGCAACAATTTAATATGATGTATGTGGACTTCTTGACACACTCTCTGGCGAATAAGCACCCAGTTAAGACGCTGGGCACTATTCAGTTCAGTTCAGTTGCTCAGTCATGTCCGACTCTTTGTGTCCCCATGAATTGCAGCACACCGGGCCTCTCCATCCATCACCATCTCCCGGAGTTCACCCAAACTCACGTCCATCAAGTCAGTGATGCCATCCTCTGTAGTCCCCTTTTCCTCCTGACCCCAATCCCTCCCAGCATCAGTCTTTTCCAATGAGTCAACTCTTCGCATAAGGTGGCCAAAGTACTGGAGTTTCAGCTTTAGCATCATTCCTTCCAAAGAAAACCCAGGGCTGATCTCCTTTAGAATGGACTCGTTGGATCTCCTTGTAGTCCAAGGGACTCTTCAAGAGTCTTCTGCAACATCACAGTTCAAAAGCATCAATTCTTCAGTGCTCAGCTTTCTTCACAGTCCAACTCTCACATCCATACATGACCACTGGAAAAACATTAGCCCTGACTAGGCAGACCTTTGTTGGCAAAGTAATGTCTCTGCTTTTGAATATGCTATCTAGGTTGGTCATAACTTTTCTTCCAAGGAGTAAGCGTCTTTTAATTTCATGGCTGCAGTCACCATCTGCAGGGATTTTGGAGCCCAAAACAATAAAGTCTGCCACTGTTTCCCCATCTATTTTCCATGAAGTGATGGGACCAGATGCCATGATCTTCGTTTTCTGAATGTTGAGCTTTAAGCCAACTTTCTCACTCTCCTCTTTCACTTTCATCAAGAAGCTCTTTAGTTCTTCTTCACTTTCTGAAATAAGCGTGATGTCATCTGCATATCTGAGGTGATTGATATTTCTCCCGGCAATCTGGATTCCAGCTTGTGCTTCTTCCAGCCCAGCATTTCTCATGATGTACTCTGCACAGAAGTTAAATAAGCAGGGTGACAATATACAGCCTTGACGTACTCCTTTTCCTCTTTGGAACCAGTCTGTTGTTCCATGCCCAGTTCTAAGTGTTGCTTCCTGACCTGCATATAGGTTTCTCAAGAGGCAGGTCAGGTGGTCTGGTATTTCCATCTCTTGAAGAATTTTCCACAGTTTATTGTGATCCACACAGTCAAAGGCTTTGGCATAGTCAAGAAAGCAGAAATAAATGTTTTTCTGGAACTCTCGCTTTTTTGATGATTCAGCAGAAGTTGGCAATTTGATCTCTGGTTCCTCTGCCTTTTCAAAAACCAGCTAGAACATCTCAAAACTCATTGCTCATGTATTGCTGAAGCCTGGCTTGGAGAATTTGGAGCATTACTTTGCTAGTGTGTGAGATGAGTGCAATTGTGTGTTAGTTTCAGCATTCTTTGGCATTGCTTTTCTTCGGGATTGGAATGAAAACGGACCTTTTCCAGTCCTGTGGCCACTGCTGTTTCCCAAATTTGCTGGCATATTGAGTGCAGCACTTTCATAGTATCATCTTTCAGGATTTGAAATAGCTCCACTGGAATTCCATCACCTCCACTACCTTTGTTCATAATGATGCTTTCTAAGGCCCACCTGACTTCACATTCCAGGATGTCTGGCTCTAGGTGAATGATCATATACCATCATGATTATCTTGGTCATGAAGATCTTTTGTGTACAGTTCTTCTGTGTATTCTTGCCACTTCTTCTTAATATATTCTACTTCTGTTAGGTCCAGACCATTTCTGTCCTTTATCGAGCCCATTTTTCCATGAAATGTTCCCTTGGTATTTCTGTTTTTCTTGAAGAGATCTCTAGTCTTTCCCATTCTGTTGTTTTCCTCTATTTCTTTGCACTGATTGCTGAGGAAGGCTTTCTTATCTCTTCTTGCTATCCTTTGGAACTCTGCATTCAGATGCTTATACCTTTCCTTTTCTCCTTTGTTTTTCACCTCTCTTCTTTTCACAGCTATTTGTAAGGCCTCCAGAGAAACCCATTTTGCTTTTTTGCCTTTCTTTTCCATGAGGATGGTCTTGATCCCTGTCTCCTGTACAATGTCAGGAACCTCAGTCCATAGTTCATCAGGCATTCTATCTATCAGATCTAGTCCCTTAAATCTATTTCTCACTTCCACTGTGTAATCATAAGGGATTTGATTTAGGTCATACCTGAATGGTAGTGGTTTTCCCTACTTTCTTCAATTTAAGTCTCAATTTGGCAATATGGAGCTCACGATTTGAGCCACAGTCAGCTCCTGGTCTTGTTTTTGCTGACTGTATAGTGCGTGCTATTACCACTGCTTAAACGCAGACTGACCTGTTTCTTTTCTGTTATTTCCATGGTATAATACTAAAGAAGAGGGGTAAGGTAATTCTTGTGTGAGCAAAAACTGGGCAGCTACATAAATAAAAACTGAGGAACTCATCTAACTCTGGAAAAATCCATTTGAAATAAAGATCCTGCCATTGCTAAAGGGCAAGATGGAAGAATGACGTATTCATGGAAATGCCACAATGTTAAGGCACAGTGAAGAAAGCGGCACAGGCCACTAAAGGCACAAATTAAACCTTCCCACCAGGACACCTGGATCTCTGCCTGCAGCGTGGTCTTCTTTTAAGGTGCCACCGGTGCCACCAGTGGTTTTGACTCCAGCCCAGGAAATGCAGAAGTATGGAGGACCTTCAGCTTGCCCTGTTTCCTAGTTTTATGCAAACACATTCTGTGTTCTTAAGAACAAATTATTAATTAGATGCTCTGGAAAACTGGACAGTGCTCGTTATTACTGAATCCAGTATCAAAACAGGATGTGGATAATTACTATATTTGCTTCTCCAAGTGGTCTTGATAAAATACGCTCAAGTTATGCTTGACACAAGTGTCACTGCTGGTAAAGCGCTCAATCTGCTGGCTTCTCATCAATGGCATGCTTGAAATCCCTACTGCTTGCTGTTAGACTAACAGTTTATATTAGGCTAAACACAGTTTGGTAGCCATTGTCAAGAAAATTGGAGTTGTTCAGGCATGGCAGCAGTTACTGATCTCATTTGTTTGGAAGCCTTGTGATTCAGTGAATTACTAGCAATTGTTAAGCAAGTAATTAAACTATAAAGCCAAGACCTGTGATTTTCAGTCTTTTCAAAGCAATAATCATCAAAATTCCAAGTGCCATTTAATGAATCCCTTTTAAACATGTTGGCAACATTTACGTTGTTGTCATTCATCCGGCCATATAGTTGTTGGTAAAAACTAGATTATGGCCTTCAGAGAAATTATATGCTGCTCAACTACTTGGCTAAATATAAGAGGTTTATAGGAAAAACTCACAAAAATTATTTAATGAGAACTGGACACAGACAGATTTTGATCTGCTCACTCTATGGCTATCTGAAATGTTTAATAGCAATTCTGAGAGTCCTCACTTCAGGACTGAAATACTAAAATAACTGGACTACTGTTCTTATAACCTTTTCCAAATATAAAAATGCATTATATAAATTTCACAATTCCTTTAAGTGCCTTTGAGATTATAAGCAATTTAGTCTATGATTCACATACCATACTGACTGCATGCAATCTTTTTTTTTTTACTTCTAATCTCAATTATATCTTAATATTATGGGGCTGAAATGCATTAAATAAATCATATTTCAGAGAGTCCTGGTAAAGTAATACTTATATGCATTTTAGAAGAAATTCGCCTGCATTATAAATGTATTCATAATGTCAATACCTGCCTTTTCACACTGACTGAAATATTAGGCAGCAGTGCCTAATTTAAGCTATTGATGAAAGCTTTTAGCAAACCTTATGCTTATTCTGTGGCTGGCAATATGCTACATCAGTGAACAAAATCCAACGTTTACAAACGATTTACCCAACTTATAAACCAGCTTCTGTAATTAGTGAACATTGTTACTGATTAAGATTTAATACAGTGGCCACTATTTCTGAACCGTGTTACATATAGAGATTGACTAATCTTTTCTCTATCAAAGGACATTGCTCTATCCAAGTATTTTGTTACTATAAGGTGTTTTACCTACAACCTATTGTGATTAAGAAAATTAACTCATTAAAAACCTGTATTACTTAAAAATAATGTAACAGTGATGTTATAAGGTAGCAGAAGTAAAAAAAAAAAAGTATTAGCAAATTCCTCAACAATTTAAATTTATATTTTGGAGATCTGCAAAATATAGCTGTTTTCTATGTTTCCAACTATTAAATAGTTGTACCTTTTGTTTACTTTCCTTCCTGTCAAGTTACAGACACCTGCATGTACATTATCTCCTAAAATATCCTGGGAAATAAGTTACTATGTCTCTTTATCATCTCTGTTTAACAAGCAGAAATATTTGGGCTCACACTCAAGAATATAAAATTACTAACAGCAAGGATTCATCCTCATTTCTTGATCCTAACATTTTCTTTCTTTCTCTGCTATACCTCAGACTTGATTCATCTATTTCTAGGACATGAGTAAAGAATTTGAGTCAGAAATATAGACCGTACACAATTTGGAAATGGGGCTGTTCCCAAAAGTCATTTGGAATTTGGTTTTGGGAAATCAATGTCTTAGGTCCCAAAGCTGTCTAGACAAGTTGCTACTGAATTCATAATACAGCTGAACTGTACAGCCTTGAAAATGCCCTAGGTAACCTAAGCACTCTTTGTAACACTGTCTCTAAGGAAACCAGAGAGTCTGTTGACCAGCAACAGGAATACCAGGAAGCTATACCTAGAGGCCAGAATGACAGGGCTCCTCCCCTGTCTGCTCACACTTCTGTCCCCAGTGAGTGTCTGGAGAAGGCTCTCCAGGCAGAAAACTCAGATCTCTGTCTGAGCCCTGAGGAGAAGACAGAGGAGCCCCGAGGAGAGCTGGAGCTGGGAGAACTGCCTGGCTACTGTTCCACGGGGTGTGTGAGGGGGGCAATGAGTGTGAATGAGAGAAGCGGAGGAGGGAGTGTGTGTGCGTGTGTACGTCTGTGTGACAACCACTGTTCATAATGGGTATGGAGTGGGGGGAGGGGAATAAATTGTAAGCAAGTGTGTGTGTGGGGAGTGTGTCACGGGAGCTGCAGACCCCAGGTAGCAGCAAACATTCCCTGAAGAGATCCCCCTCTGGATATCTCACACTAAAAATCCAATCAACCAACCCCAAGTATTTGCTAAGGTAGTTGGAGAGAATACAAAAACCAAACATACTAGCCCTTACTGAGCATTCACAAAAAGAAGATGGTTTTACATCATTTTAAATACTAAGAACTGTTCAGTCACTCTCTTGAACATTAAGGAGTCCTTTGAACAACCAGGAGGATTTGGAGGAGAGGAATAAAGATGGGCCACTCAAACATCAAAGCCAAGAGTCTGGGGAAAAAACCTTGAAATCTCATAACAAATAAGAGGAGAAAAGAGCCTGAGAGATCTATAGGAACAAATGAGTGTGTAATATTCTCATTTATATTAATTGCCATCATAATTTCCTCTATGGTTCAAATAGATTAATTCAAACTCTTTTCCCCAGAGTCCATCAACTAATAAACAGTCCCCATGGACATATTATCTTTTGAGGAAACTATTAAACACAAGCTCCGTAAATTTATCACATGGGAAATTGCCTTCTCTAAGGAGCTAGCTATCTAAAAGGTGCGATAGGCAAAAACATAGTACATTTGTCACTCCCATTAGCAATATTAGTGCTAATGAGAAAGTACATGAACAAGAACACACACCTCTTAATTTGAATGTGTTACAAATAAAGACTAGATTAGTCACAGCTACTAGGATTAACTTTTAGCACTTAACGCTGAAATACTACAATAAGGAGATGCTGACAGTGATTTTGCAGCACAATTTCAGCTATTTAATTACCGTTTTCAAACCATTTAACACCTCTCAGCTCACTGAAACTAGACGTGTACACGTGTGTCTTAGACGGGTCAAGATTTTAGGTATAACTCAATTCTCTGGCATCCCTGGGAAATAAACTGCTCCACGTAAGTGCATTTTCTACATAACTGAGGCTTATCTCTTCATGCATCCTAAATCCCTGATTACATCTGTGGCCATCTGTAAGAAAAATCTCTCCTCTGAGTATTTTATTTCCCTGTTTCCTTTATAAACAACCAAATGGAAAGCATAGTGACATGCTGTTGAGTTTAGGGTTTTGTTTTACAGATGAACAAGACCATTATTAGGAATACTCATCACTGGAGTAATTTAACACAGTCCCTACTGTTTATATTTTGTCTCCTCCTTCGATGCTTTTTAGCAGTCATTTCTCCCACAATTAATAGTGACACCTCTAATGTCACAGATCCCATTTCTTACTTCAGCTTAAGAGTTCGCTGCAGGCTTCCCAGGTGGTGCTAGTAGTAAATAACCCATCTTCCAGTGCAGGAGACGTAAGAGACACGGGTTAGATCCCTGGGTCGGGAAGATCCCCTGGAGCAGGACATGGTAACCCACTCCAGTATCCTTGCCTGCAGAATCCCATAGACAGAGGAGTCTGGCAAGCTCTAGTCTATAGGGTCGCAAAGAGTCGGATACGACTGAAGCGATTTGGCACACATACACATATAAGAGTTTGCTGTATCTTCCAAGGATCACTGGGGAGATGGCAGAATAACCAAACTGGTTAAGAAATATATTCAATGGATGTCAGTAAAGTTAGGAATGGGGGCGTAAGGAGAAAAGAAAATGGTACTATTTTTCTTATTACTCAGAAATGGAACTAAGGTACTGCTTTACTCATCCGGTCAGTTTCCATTTCTAGTAGAAGAGAGCAGGGGAAATCTGAGACCCCTTAGATCTCACACCCAAGATCCAAGTTCCAGTATAACTGAAGAAGCCACCTTCTCCATGGCTTCTCAAGTCATTCACACCTGATGGTTCCCAGTCTTACTGGTGCCTTACTTTAAGGTTTGCTTGTTCTTATCCATTCTTACATGATGCTAACTGCTCAGGCATTAGCATCTGCATGTTCAAATAAATATACCAGAAAGGCTATGGCAGGGCAGCAGTTCTTTGAACTCAGTTGTCAACCCTGTGACTGTATCTAACAGAAGCAGTGGCTAAGTTCCCTGCTTGCGGCAACAATTCTCAGATTCAAAGCCATTCTTGAAGACTGAATTTAAAACAAGGTCCCGCATTTCTTAGAGCCTTCGTGCAAGGCTAGTCCCTGGCATGGCTGCAGCTTCTGCCTCACTGCGCTCTACCGAGACTCTCCCTGGTGCCCAGCAAGACTACACTTCAGCTCTCAACTACGGCTTGCCTTATCCTCTTCAAAGTACACCCTCTAAGACCACCAGCCACTCACCATTAGAGCTACTCCTAGGCTGCAGGGCTGCAGGCTCCATTCCACTGACAGATTTGAACTTGACATCTCATGTCTTCAACCATAACCTCCTTATTTCTTATCTTCTATTCTCCTTAATGGGCTTCCTTGGTGGCTCAGTAGTAAAGAATCTACCTGGCAACGCAGGAGTCATGGGTTCAACCCCTGGGTAGGGAAGATCCCCTGGAGAAGAAAATGTCTACCCACTCCAGTATTCTTGCCTGGAGAGTTCCATGGACAGAGGAGCCTGGCAGGTACAGTCCACGGAGACACAACCGGTACGACACAATGGAGCAACCTTCATGTCACTTACCGCAGCCTTCTTTTTATGGTCCACTTTACAGAGTTCACACAGTTTACAAAGCACTTTCACATATCTCTGAATTCTCAATAACTCCTTGGAAGTGCCTATGCTGGGCCGAAAGAGAAGGAAACTGAGATGCAGGAAGACTGACTGTGGCCACAGTTATACATATTCAGTGAGCAGGGGAGCACCCTGAGTCACCCGCCTTCCTGAAATGTCCTGAGTGGATCCTGATCACAATTCTAGGCCTGGCTGGGACCACTCAAGACCGTACAGTTATTTCCAACGAGAAGAGAGACTGGAAGAGGGAAAATGCAGGAGAAAGGAATACTGTTATATTCATTTTTAAAAATCTTTACAGTGACTAGTTTATCATACTTGATACAGATGGGAATAAGCCTGATATAAATTATTTATGATGTGTAACAGTTTAATGGAGTATAAAATAGATTCCTTTTTTTACAGTTAGTAAAAGTTGCAAGGTTCTTAAAGGCACATCCAGAAAGAGCCTGGATCCTACTCATCTAGACTTCTGACAGAAGCATCAATTTACTAAACAGTTCCCTATACATTAAGAAAAAAAAAAATCCCTCTCAGGGTTAATAATTGCAATTTGCTGAAAATATTGAAGAACCCACTGGAACTTCACATCACTGAATCCTGTGCCTTTATACATCATAAGAATTTTTAGACAGTTTCCCCTGTGTGTTTTTTCTTATTAAAAGAAGATATCTATATAAAATACACTGAAGAACTAAACAGATGATAGGACCCAGACCAGTAGTATAGACTTGAAAATACTATACGACAACATCCATAAAACATGAAGAAAGAGAAACATATGACATAAACGTCCTCTGAAAAAGCAAACAAGTAATTCTCTTTGGTCATAATGAAAACAGGAAGAGTAGTCTAAATGAAGTCCATAGGTCGACCTCAATAAATAACACACTCATGTTATTTATTAATAGCAAAATCCACCTTACATGTGCTATCTACTACTAGGCATCTGATTGGCTGCAAGGGCTACAAAGCAACCAACTATGCAAGAGTAATAAAGGATTTGAAAGCAAACAGAGAGAAAGGGAATCAAAGAAACAATGAGATAAGGAGAAACGGTACTATATAAGCATGAATAGATGCTTTAAAGAATAAACAACCTGGTGTTTAAAGTAATCATAGAAGCACAAAAATTTCTATTTACACATACATTCCAAATACTGTATAAAGGTACTGCAATGCACAAATAACCAAAGGGTTGAGTGTTCAAATGCTTAACAAAAAGAAACTTATGTTCACGTTGAAGAATGGATGTTATTATGCTATATATTACATATGATATTATATCAGTTAAGAAATTTTGAAAATTAATAGCAGTCACTAGGGAATTGCCCTAACAAACTTTATTTTTAAAGTGTAAATCTACAGAATTCAAGTACCAGAAACAGCCTTAATTCTACATCAAATATTGGTATTAAAAAAAAAAAACAAGATACCTCTAAGGAGAATGGATAAATTATTTAAAAAACAAACTCTGGCAAAACTTTCTAGAAAAACCTAGCTTGTAAAAGACTGTGCAAAAATGCCATTGTTAAAAACATGAAAACACAAAAAGTAGAAATAAACCTATTCAAATAAATCTTGAGAAAACTGTATGCAGGTCAGGAAGCAACAGTTAGAACTGGACATGGAACAACAGACTGGTTCCAAATAAGGAAGAGAGTACGTCAAGGCTGTATATTGTCACCCTGCTTATTTAACTTACATGTGGAATACATCATGAGAAATGCTGGGCTGGAAGAAGCACAAGCTGGAATCAAGATTGCCAAGAGAAATATTAATAACCTCAGATATGCAGATGATACCACCCTTATGGCAGAAAGTGAAGAGGAACTAAAGAGCCTCTTGATGAAAGTGAAAGCGGAGACTGAAAAAGTTGGCTTAAAACTCAACATTCAGAAAATGAAGATCATGGCATCTGGTCCCATCACTTCCTGGCAAATAGATGGGGAAAGAGGGGAAACAGTGTCAGACTTTTTTGGGGGGCTCCAAAATCACTGCAGATGGTGACTGCAGCCATCAAATTAAAAGACGCTTACTCCTTGGAAGGAAAGTTATGACCCACCTAGATAGCATACTCAAAAGCAGAGACATTACTTTGTCAACAAAGGTCTGTCTAGTCAAGGCTAATGTTTTTCCAGTGGTCATGTGTGGATGTGAGAGTTGGACTGTGAAGAAAGCTGAGTGGTGAAGAATTGATGCTTTTGAACTGTGGTGTTGGAGAAGACTCTTGAGAGTCCCTAGGACTGCAAGGAGATCCAACCAGTCCATTCTAAAGGAAATCAGTCCTGAATATTCATTGGAAGGACTGATGCTCAAGCTGAAACTCTAATACTTTGGCCACCTGATGTGAAGAACTGACTCTTTGGAAAGGACCCTGATGCTTCGAAAGATTGAAGGTAGGAAGAGAAGTGGACAACAGAGGATGAGATGGTTAGACAGCATCACCAACTCAATGGACATGAGTTTCAGCAAGCTCCAGGAGTTGGTGATAGGACAGGGAAGCCTGGCGTGCTGCAGTCCATAGGATAGCAGAGTCAGACACGGTTGAGCAACTGAACTGAACTGATACCCAACTCTAAACACACACCCAACAATGGCTTGCGAAGCATTAAAGTGATTTTCTGTTCTTTACTACAAGTTAAAGTGACTCCTATGTGATTAAATGATCCCATGTGACTTTACTTTTAAAAGTGATATATATAAAGTAAGAAAAGGGGAAAGAGCCCCCCAAATACAACAAAAAGCAAGCTGAAAAGACAACATTAATATAAAGAGTAAGCAAATATTTGTGTAACTCTCATTTACATAAACAACTCACATTAATAGAATTTTGTTTTATAAGAACTTTTTAAAAAGACTATATAGTTAAATAAATAATCAAGATCAACTAAAATGCAGACCACTGGCATGATACACACAAAAAGCATGCATAAGATTTTCTGAACTGTTTGAAAACATCACCACAATCTGCACCAAGAAACATCAGTTAGCAATTATACTAATAAACACTGGCATAATCTTCAGAGGGCAAATTTACAAAGGTCATATAAACATTTTTATAGAAAATGATAAACAGAACCATCTGCAGGCACACACTATCCAAACATCCATTTAATAAATATAAACTGAACTAAAAACTAGATACATTATTATTTACATTCAACACTTTTTTAAAAATCAAGTTGATGATTACTAAATTTGGTCTTGATAGTTAACCAGAGAGGAATAATTTAAAATGTTTAATTGGCCTTCTCCCACCCCCTATTTTGGAAGAGAACAGAGACATTCAAGAGCATCTCAATACCTTTGAATGTACCTGATTTGGTGAAAAACAGTGCCTGGCCCAGTACCTGTAGAATAAAAACTTCCATTTTAGAGCCCCAGGGTGGGAACATCACTTAGATCTCTTCCTGTGGCTGGATTAGGATGGCTGAGAGGCTAAGCCATGTTGACACTGGACTCTCGTGTCATTTGGGGCTTCACTCAATTGAGAATGACAAATATTCAATCTGTTTTTGTTACTGGTCATTGAGATTTAACCCCAGGAATTTTTTGATTCAAAACGATTAGTCTTATATTCCAATTTTATAAATATACAAGCAGAGTGAAAACTGGTATATTTCAGACTGAGTTCCCAAGGGATAGGAGTCTATTTTAATGCAAACTTCCACTCTATTACTGAATATAGCCTGATAGACATTTTATCAAATGAAAGGTGAATTAATGAACAAATTCCCAGTGTAATATTTTTAGTGAGAATATCCAAATTCTATATATTGTTTGTTTTAACATTCAAATCCACAGTAACTTTTATACCATCTAAAACTTTTACTGAGCCACTGAGTTTTCAGTCATCTGTTTTACCAAAAAAGTTCCTGAATCAGCATTCTTTCTGCTGAACAAGCATAACTTTTATGGCTTCTGAAAACACGAACTAATGAGTATTTTTTTATTTATAAGACATACCATTCTGTTACAGTATTAGAAAATTTAATGAAAACTGTTGCTTTTATGTAAAATATGCTTTTTTAAAGTAAGTAGACAAAAGAATATCCTAATAAGATTACTTTCTTATATGTATGGCTAATCAGTACAAGTGCTTTAAACTTACTATGTATTATGATAGTCAAAGGCATTAACTTTATTCATCAAAAATAAAATAAACCATGTAGCACAAATAACCAGAAATAAAAGGTACTTCTTAATATCTAAGCATGCCTTTTTAGCTTTTGTACTAATTTATTTTCTTTCTTTCCTGCCTGTCTGCCTTCTTCCAAAGCAAATTCAGTAGCACTTCCCTTCTTTTAAAACTTTACACAAGAAGTATGGGGAAAAAAAGCAATAACTCCAATGACAGTACGAATGTAAAATAGAAACTTTCTAAATTATAGACTTAAAAAAAGAGATACTGCTTAAGTTCAAAATAAATTGAAACGAGAATCACAGATTTAATAAATATCACTGAGCTTTATATTTAACAGATATAGAAAGACTCAAATATTTAGTGAAATTGCTGAACACCTCAATTTATGTTTGTAAGTTATAGTTTCAAGTTGATAGTGTGCTAAATATACTACTTATCTGAAGAAATTATAATATCGCATTTGATAATATGGATCTACCTGATGATGGTGTGTAAGGGAAGCATAAAAATCTTACTACCAATTTTCAAATATTAAACTCCAAAAGAAAAAAATATCAGGTAGCCCATTTATATAATTAAACACTAAGTAAAGTTCAATTTCCTCCTGTATATGTCAATTACTATACTTCAAATATGACATACAGATAGAAGTACAAACTCTGAAAGGACTATCATCATAAAATAAAACTGTGACAATGATTCCATAGGTAGACACCAAACACAGCCACTGGAGAAAAGAGTTAGGGGTAAATATAGAAATTAATGACTGAATAAATCATACACACACTTCATTAATATCATTACCAGACAATAAGATTCATTTTTTAACCAACAGAAGCATCAGACTGAGAGTTCCTATTTTGGAGCTTCCTTTTCGGTCAGCCTTCCAAAAAGTCAATAGAATCAGTCTCATTACTTTGTAGTTACTCCTTATATCTAAGTGAAAATGTTATTACAGTTTCATCACCCACCAGCCTTGACTCCAAATGACTTCTGGATGTTATCAAAAAATCAAATCTATCCTCAACTGATGAAGATTCATATTTCAGAAGATACACAAAGAAATATGCTTCCAAAGGCAATTCTTGAAAGAAAGAAAAGAAGGGAGAAAAGAGAGAGTTAGAGGGACTTGGAGAAAGCATTTTAAGAAAATAAATGCAATGGCTTCCCAAGGAGACTCCTTTAGAAGGAAGAACTTCATGCATGATTTCGGTTTACTCTTGAACAGTTCTCATTATAGTCATATTTCTACAGGCATGGATTGGTTGACAACAGAGACTCTTCTGTGTTTATGTGACCAATGATAACAAACTCAAGAAGAAAAATTTTCTATGAAAAATCAACCACAAATGTTCAAATAACGTATGTGTCTACTCAACATAATACACAAATGGCTTTTCAGTGTAAGATTTTTTTTCCTCCATTACACAACTGACAATTGACTTTTTCACAGCTAAGCTTTAAAATGGCAAAACAGATTTTGACGACATTTTCTGTAATTAAAAACGGCTGCTTAGATGCTGAGAGAGAATTTTCTGAAGAATAATGTTGCTTTTCACTTTTCTCTTGAAAGATTCAAATGAAAGAGAAATGTATTGAAATCAAGTAATTAGAATTCCATTTGGTCCATCACCCCTTTTCAAAATTTATTTAAAGATTCCAGATTTTACTGACAACTTTTTATCGCCACAATATCAGGGAAAGAATAGAATTTGGTGTTTTCAAATGAATATATATAATCAAAAAGTCAATATGATTTATAATTGCAAAGGAGTTGTCAAGAAAGGTTAAATATCTAAATATTTTTTAAATTGACTTTGCATCAGAAAGCTCAACTACCTCTTTGGAAAACCATGCAATTTGGGCAGATCTATAACCCCTCATAATAGCCATCTCACCTTTATCTGTAACAAGGGCTCTGATGCTTAGCTCATTATCATCCTAGAGGGAGGAAAACACACCCTCCCTAGCTTCCCTTGATGCCAGTGTGGACAGGAAACCAAGGTGTGACCAGGAGGCTGCAAGCAGAGGTGGCAAGCACTCCCTTCCAGTGCAAGAGGGCACGTGTGCTCAGCTGTGTCTGACCCTTCGACGACTGAGGGACTCCCCCATCAGGCTCCTCTGTCCATGGGATTTCCCAGGCAAGAATACTGGAGTGGGTTGCCATTTCCTACTCCAAGGGATCTTCCCAACCCAAGGATCAAACTCATGTCTTTTGCATCTCCAATACTGGCAGGCAGATTCTTTTCCACTAACACCACCCAGGAAGCCAGGACTCATCCTAAAAGAGAAAGGATACATCCCTATCTCCCTTCTCCCCCTACTCTGTCCTGTTGTCTGAAATAAGAATGTGAAAATCAGCTTTCCTGTACACTATGGATAAGAGCTAACTATATGCAAATACTGATATAAACTTTAAAAATTAACACATATATATGAAATTTAGAATGATGGTAACGAAGACCCTACATGCAAGACAGCAAAAGAGATACAGATGTAAAGAACAGACTACTGGACTCTGTGGGAGAAGCTGAGGGTGGGATGATTTGAAAGAATAGCACTGAAACATGTATATTAACATATGTGAAATAGATCGCCAGTCCAGGTTCGATGCATGAGGCAGGGTGCTCAGGGCTGGTGCACTGGGATGACCCTACGGGATGGGCAAGGAGGTGGGGGCGGGGGGAGACAGAATGGGGAACACATATACACCCATGGCTGATTCATGTGGATGTTTGGCAAAACCACCACAATATTATAAAGTAATTAGCCTCCAGTTAAAAAAAATTTAAGGATTAAAAAAAAAATCCTGAAACTTCCAGCTTTTAATGAGTCTATATTCTAATACACCAGCAATTGTTACAGAATGCAAAAATACATGAAATGTACTCAGAAATGAATATCTTTCTCCGATTCAGTCAACTGACTCTAAATTTAAAAATAATCAGCAAAAATGAGAATAAATGACTTCATACAGTGTCAATACTTGAAATAAATTTTAAAAAACCTCAGATTCTACAGTTAATCAGATATGTCCTAAGGCCTTTTAAAAAAATCAAACTCTTTGATTCCTGAGCACCAAGAAAAGGACACTGAAAAAAACAAGGTCTTTCCTAAAAAGGTGTTAAAACTGATGTGTGGAAATTTCTGTATCAGTGAGGATACAAAAATCATTCCAGAGAAGTACAGAATAGCCAAAACAATATTCAAGAAAAGAGCTTAGAAAACACAAGTCAGAAGCCCTGGTCATTCCAACTGTCAGCTGTATAAACTGGACCATATCCAATTTGCTCTTCTGGTGGTGGTGGTTTTGTTGCTAAGTCGTCTTCGACTCTTGCGATACCATGGCCTGTAGCCTGCCAGGCTTCTCTGTCCATGGAATTCTCCAGGCAAGAATATTGGAGTGCACTGCCATTTCCTGACCCAGGGATGGAACTCGGGTCTCTTACGCTACAGGCATATTCTTTACTGACAAGTGAAAGCCGCTCAGTCGTGTCCGACTCTGCAACCCCTTGGACTATACAGTCCACAGAATTCTCCAGGCCAGAATACTAGAGTAGGCAGCCTTTCTCTTCTCCAGGGGATAGTCGCAACCCAGGGACTGAACCCAGGTCTCCTAACTGCAGGCAGATTCTTTAGCAACTACAGCCACAGGGGAAAGACTCTGAGCCACCAAGGAAGTGTCAGTTTCCTCTTAGAGGTTCTCAAAGTGGTTTTGGGAAATGAGGTAATACCCTGTGACTTCACAGTCCTCTTGTCAACATTTTAATATGAAAAAAGTATGCAAATAAAACTAAAGCAGATGTACTTTATAAATATAAGGAACTATTATTCATAAAGCAAGGTACACATCCTAAAATATACACTGGCTTTCAAATTTAAAAAAGTAAAGAAAGTAATTGTTTTTTAAAGACATATGTCAATTGTAAATGCATTCATATTTTAAAATCTAATAAAGATCTCTTCTCACCTGCCCTTGACATTTCAGGGAAAAGATGGCTTAATTTCCTTCTCTGAAGACTTCCCCCTCACAGCTAACTAAATAAACAAGCCTAGTATTTACCAATATTATGTAAAAATGACTTATACCTGACAAGACATTTTTCATCTTATAAAATGAGAAAAGTATTGATTCCATGACTGATTGCAAAACAGAGTGTGAAACAACCAGTGGACAGTCCAAACACACACCAGGGGAAGGCCTCTGGTGGGTCAACCGTGCTAAGAAACTCTACCATTTTTTCAATTAAGCTTTATTAAATGAATTTTTTGTTAATTAAGTGTTCTAAAACGTCTGAAAAAAGTAATTCTCAGGCAGTACATTAAGCACTGTCAATTGTGTTAAGACCGTACAGTCTGTTGCTATGTGGCTTCTCAATTTTATCAAAATCACATCTGCGAGAATGAAAACCATTTGTCTACATTTAAAATTCCTCATTTCTACAACTCAATATTTTTCCTTGATGTATTCTAAATGCCCTGGTAGAAATTATTTTGAAAAGAAACCATTAAAGGTATGCTAATGACTCTGAATTGTGACAGATGCTGTGGAAACAGGCCTGTTGGCTGCGGTGCAGCACCATTAACTATCTATCATAAAGTCCTCTGGACTTGCTCATTTATTACTGCTGCGCTGCTCAAGGGGGAAAAAAGCAGCAAGAGTTTCTCTTTCTGAGGCAAAAATCATAAGGCACTCACTTATTCTAATGTCATGATCCCCACTGTTTATCTGCATGATAATTAGGAAAAACAGAAGTAGTGAAATATTGTTTTAACAACGTGATTGGAATTAAACCGCTGACAAGGCCAAGGAGAAATTCCATGTGCTTACTGACTGGTGGGTCTCCACCATGAAACACATACTGCAGGGGAAACAAGGCCAGTTTCCCAGGAATGAACCAAGGCACGAACTGCCAGCCTCACAGGGTGGCACAGAGAAGAGAAGAGTTTAGCAAGAGGTGATGTGAATGTGTCATTACTCTAAGAATTTACTGTCTGTGCTAAATAAGTTGCTTCAGGCGTGTCTGACTCTCTTCAATCCCATGGACTGTGGCCCACCAGGCTCCTCTGTCCATGGCATTCTCCAGGCAACAACAGAGGAGTGCATGGTCATTTTCTTCTCCAGAGGACCTTCCCGACCCAGGGATCAAACTCATGTCTCTCATGTCTCCTGCAGGCAGGTTCTTCATCACTAGTGCCACCTGCAGAGTATCTTCTGTCTACAATCTGTTAGACTACTTGGTGATGACCCATTTTAAGGATAAACACTGATCTGGCCATTGAAGGAATCAAAACCTGTAGCATTACATTGTTACAAAGGGACTGTGTACTCACTAGCTCACAGGATCCTGCCAAGGAAGCTATAACGAAAACACCATGTTGATTCTGGAATGGAGGAACCTGACACCCAGACAAAACTGAGGGGACTGGCTGAACAGCAAAAGCTCATTAGTTGAAGAGTTCAGAAGTCAGGTCTTCTCTCTCTAAAGCCACGGCCCTTTTCCCAAAGATCAAATAAGAATGAAGTGGCATGAAGGGGGAAGGGACAAGAGAGAAGCCTAAGAATGATTTCTTTGAATCCTCATAAAACAGGAAGATTATGACATCATAACATGTTCAGTACAGATTTTATAATCATGCAACACGGAGGTGTGAAAATGTATATAGGCACCGAGGCCTTGGCCTACCCGTGAACAGCCTGTCACTGGGCTGACACCAAAGCTGTTCCAATCACAGGGCTGCTGCCGAGCAACAGTAAGAGGAAGAGGATGCCTTGCTTGTCTCATCCCGTCAACAGCTGTTGACAATGAGTGCTGAGCAACAGAAGACACGTGCCCAGGTCCTGCCCTGTAAATCTGAGTCCACTTGGGCACCTATATTGACAGGGGACTCTTGCTGGCCAGTCAAGCTCGGGAACCTCCAGCCTAGGATCACAGCTCTTCCTCTGATACCTGTATTCACAGTTGATAGAGAAAAAGAGGCTGGTGCAAATTTCACAGCTTTGTAAGTCATCTATAGATTGTACAAGAGAAGGCAAAGGACAGGAAGTGCAGAAAGAATTAAACAGCCCCTTCCAGGGAGGTAGTATCCAACCCAAGCGATTTTTAACTACACAAAGGAAATCACTCAAGACAGACATAAATGGATGGATGAGAAGTTCACTTTCATAGACGTGAATACAATCAGCTCACGTCATATACAGTCTCCTGAGCATAGGTGTCTGACAAAAAGTGCTGTAATACCCCAGGCTCAAGAGTTAGGAGTAACAACTTGCTGCTGATGCTAAGTCACATCAGTCATGTCCAACTCTGTGCGACCCCATAGACGGCAGCCCACCAGGCTCCCCCGTCCCTGGGATTCTCCAGGCAAGAACATTGGAGTGGGTTGCCATTTCCTTCTCCAATGCATGAAAGTGAAAAATGAAAGGAAAGTCGCTCAGTCGTGTCTTCTAGCGATCCCATGGACTGCAGCCCACCAGGCTCCCCCATCCCTGGGACTCTCTAGGCAAGAATACTGGAGTGAGTTGCCATTTCCTTCTCCAGTGCATGAAAGTGAAAAGTGAAGTCGCTCAGTCGTGTCCAACTCTTCGCAACCCCATGGACTGCAGCCTACCAGGCTCCTCCGTCCGTGGGATTTTCCAAGCAAGGGTCCTGGAGTGGGTTGCTAACTTGCTACTACAGTCCAAATTACAGGCTGTGGGAAAACCAAATGCTTATTATGCACAAAAAGACTCTAAGTGTCCACCTCTAAGTGTCCACCTCAGTAGGCACTGGCACCTAGGCACTAAGGAACAATGATAGCAGATGCAAAATACTACATCGTTAAGGAGACCTTTGAAGAGTTCTGAAGAGGTCTCCAAAGTCATCTATAAAGCAGAAGTCAATGTATCCACTAGTTAGTTATTTTAGAACCATGTGGTAATAAACTCAGTATTATTATACATCCAGTGCCTCACTTCATTTTACCAATAGCTGCCAACTCTGGCCAGTGAAAAGGACTCTTTCAATAAGTGTTTCATTTATATGTAAAAGCCCATGAACTATGTCATCTAGACTCCATCAAAGAATCTGTCAGCAACACCTAGTCTCTGAAAGAACCTTATAGAGTCCTCTACGCTGTGTAACCTTCAGCAGCCTTACTAAGTGATTCTCACCTTTTCAAATGCTTTCAAGTTAACACACTGCCTGGAAGGAGTCAGGTGTAATGAACACTGAAGATACCCGCCACAGCAAGTAGGAACAGGATGCTGTCAGCGGCTGGGCTCCTCTCTCCACTGCCACAGTGGCCCAGCAGCCACAGCTCGACCACCTTCCTGACTGCTCCCAGGGGCTGCCCGATGGTCAGTGCTCCACCTAACACAGCAGTCTTGCCATCTGGTTGACTACAGCAGCCCTGAATGACCCCTAATTGACATTATCCCAAGATGCGGACTACTGGACAGCCCAAAGGAGCCCTTTCACAGCCGAGTCTCCCTGGCCCTCACCTCTGCCCATTCACAAGAATAGTCTCCTGATAGATCTGCAGGAGGTTCCAGCAGGTCTGCGCCACTTCTGACATCTCTCGTCAACAGCACAAGAATGGAATATTCAGAAGCACTACTGAGCTCCTACTGAGTGTAAATAAATCCCTATGTGGACAGGCAAGCATAAATGACATGGTTCCTCTTGGCTTCCCCCAACCCTACAACAGAATTCACATTATAAAATGGGAAATGAACACACACTTGACCATATCATTCTTTACTTAAACAGGGTCATACCTGGGGTGACCCTACGTCCTGGCTTCCCTGGAACATCCCAGTTTATGCGTGCTGTCCTGAAAGAATTAATTAATGATGTCCTATTTCACCTTCTCTGTTTGAATGATAAATTATAGGGTTCACTCAACTCATAAAAAAGCTATGAACAGAAAAGTTTTGGAACTATGGCAAGGCTGTGATCATTCCTGAGCTAGCAACCAGAAAGGCTTTACAAAGACAACGCTTATGCTAGGCTCTGAAATGAAAGATGAAATTTAAATGAGGAGCTAAGAGTGGGTGGAGAAGTGCAGGATGACCTTCGGGCAGACACGGGGTCGGGCATGGGTGTTGTCAGCCTAATCAGCTTCTTTTCTAAGTGGTGGTCTATACTGCTGCCAACTGCAAGCTTCTAGAGAACAAAGACTGTGCTCGCTCACGTTTCTCTGGCTACTGACACAGCCCCAGGCACAGAGGATGCGCACAAAGCCTACAGGTTACTAACCATGGGCTGCTATTCAAATAATGAATCAAAGTAAGCGACACTGTGCTAGCTATATCCTATTACACAGCTCTGCTGTTTCAAGAGGAAGATGATGGCCACGGTACTGGCACTTTTCACCAGTCCCACAGTTTCAGAGAATGAATAGGAAACACCTAGAGCTGGGAGAACCCAAGTCTCTGCAGTCACTGAGTCAGAAGTTATGGGGAGACAACCAACCAGAGACAAGGATTAATGAGAAGGGGCTGGGAGGTGAGAACAAGGGACAGTGCCAATACGTGCCACCTGAGCCCTCACCTGTGCCACCTCGGGCCTCTCAACAAAAAGGAATGCTACCATGCTCAGAAACCAGAGGAACCCCCAGCTGCTCAAGGGAGAGCTCCAACGAGCCACAAAATCCTGCCCAGGAAAGCCACAAGGGCAGCAGCAGCTCTTAGGAAAGAAGTCTGCGGTCCTCCCACAGAGAAGAATTTCTGCCTCCAGACGCCAACATCAACTTTTCTCTGCGTTTTTGACTTGCTGGCCCCCAGCATCACCTGAGCTAACCCTTAAAATCAATCAGTCTTTATATGCGTACAGGCACATGTGTATGCACATGCACACACCCTCAGCTGGTTCTGTTTCTCTAGCGAACCCTAATACAGGTTTACCTAACCCTAAAGCCAGTATTTGTATAGGGTTTAGTATTTGTATAGTTTAAAAGAATGTTTTCAAAAACTTTTGTCATCTCACCCAATTATCAAACTTTTTCCAATTCAAAAAGTTAAAATGACCTGAATAAGTTACTTAAAAAAAAAAATCAAGAGGTTGAATTAGAGCATCAAATACTTAAGTTAAATATTTTTATTCCCTTAGGATTAACTCCCTTTCTCCCTAATCTGTAACTTTTCAGACATAGTTTCAGACAATTCCTAATTAATATAAACTCAATTAGGGCAGGCATTACTGTTTGGTTTGTTTTGATGTAGCCCCAGTATATAAATCAGTGCCTACTATAAACCTATAGTAGGTTCTAAATAAATAATACCTGAATGCAAATGACATACAAACACACACATAGGTATGCATATGAAGGAAAAGCAAGTAGAAGAGGTTCACTCTTGCTAAATAAATGGGCATTGGTTGTGATGGGCAAGCTATGTTTTAAATTACTGTAACAGCTCTGCTCTAATTCCACATAAGTACAACATAATCTCGTAATCATACAATGAGGACTATCCATGACCATTATTCACTGTTTTCAATGACTGCATTCCTGCCTCTTTGTTTCAAGGTAAGAACAGGAAGAGATCAGGGACATTTACTCCCTATCTCACTAGTCATAACAGTGGCCTTGAAGATAATTGGCAAATACCATGGGCCTTTCCCCCATTATTTAAGAGAAATGACGGCAGAGGATCAGTTTCATTTTCTAGGAAGCTATAACATTCATCTCTGCCCAGATACTTAAGGCTCTTAAGCAAGGAGATACGCACATAGTAGAAAGGGCAGTTGAGAAAACTGCAGCATATAAAGGAAAGACAGCAGAGCTGATGATACCAGAGAAACATGTGTCCGTCTCACCCTGCTCAAGAGCTGTCCATCCCAAATGCCCTCTGTGCCTGGCTACGCCACAGGGAGGCTGCCCATCCTCAGGGAGGCTTCTGATCTTCCAGCCAGCCCCAGCTTGCAGAAAGATTCCTGACCTCTTTGTTCTCTGGCCTGCAATCCTGGAAGCCTATCTGAAAAAGAATCCCTGAAGAAGAGGAAAATCATCCTAGAGAGAGCTTTAAGTGCTGGTCCTCACTCCATCACTCGGTCCCTGACAGCCCCAGGCCTTGCTCTTCCTCTAGAAGAGGGGGTTGCCAGGCAGGGGGATTTCTACCATCTCCTCAAGTTCTACCGGGAAGTGACAGTGATCACAAGAGATGACTGTGCCTCCATCTACACCACGGCTGACAGGTCTCTGAGAAAGGACGAGACAAAGGAGCTCAAATCCCAAGAGCAGGCTCTGAGCAGGATTAGGGAATGGCTGCAGCACTAGGAGCGTCAGGCTCCCATGTCAAGAGGCATGCCCTCCAGAGTGCACGCTTCTCGGGTTCCCTTTACTCAATGACATCTCAGAGAAGAGAGGCCCAACCTGGCACACGGCATCGGGGCTGAGACTGAACACAGCTTCAAGCCACCTGTCAAAAAGTCCCAGTGAAGAATTAGCTAGTTTTGTGAACTTAGTGTTGCACATTTCGAAGCCTCGTTTGCTAACAGGCCCTGAAGTTTCGAGACTTCCAAATCAACTCAAAGGCCAAATTATCACTTTAAAATAAGAACTACACCTGCCAAGAAGAGGCATGCGGGACCTCCCGCCAAGACGAGTGCCTTCTGCAGGCCTTGGGAAGCCAAATCAAAATCAGAGGGTTATCTGATGAATTTCACGACCTGAAGTATCCGGGCACGAAACTAAGAGAGCTACCGTTAAGGATCTGCACAAGAGGCCAGCATCCACCAGGGCCAGACAATTGCTAGACCAGGGCTGCACCAGGACGGGCTCAAGAATCGCTTGTCTTTTCAAATACATTTCTTTCCTTCTATATATAAAACCTCATAAATATTTCCTTCTGTATTTAAAAAGTACTAAGTAATTACTGAAGATATGTATTTTGTGCTATATATAAGTAAATAAACTAAAACATAGTCAAGACAATCAGGTAAACCAGAAAATGTTTGAAACATATATAAGGAAAAAGAAAAAAAAACACACACACATACACACACACAAACCTATACCAAGCTTTCTGTCCTTGCAGATATACAAATAATAAAGAGCATGCTGATTTTTATTCTACTGCACATCGCATTGTAAACAAGTCTCATGATATTAAATAATCTTTTTAAAACTTTAAAGATGGGGAAAAAAAACCAAGATTGACATATTCTTTCTTTAGACGTGTTAATATATTCAATCAGTGACAGGCAAGTCTTGTTCTGGAGTCACTCAGAGTATTTTTTGAACTTTATTTAAGACAACTATTTCTCCCCTGTTTCTAAGTTACTGAAAGAAGACTCTTCCTGCATTAATACAAGCTCAGCTCAGACCTCTCTGTCCAGTTAAAACCTCTACGATGACACAGTGGCAATGAGACACACTACCTCATCATGGAAACTGGGAAGGAGGAGGAGATGTGGCCCTCCTCCCCAAGTACTAATTAGCATCCTTTGCGCCCAGGTAACAGACTTGTCCATCAGCAGTGGTCAAACTGAACATCCACCACTTCTCCCCCTTAATGAGAAAGGGAGGGAAATAAGAATTCCAGATCAACTGAGACAAGGCTGAGGTGATGTCAAATCAGTGTAAAGTGTATTTTGGGATAGGCATAACCTGGCAACAACATCACATCACTATTCTGTCTACATGAGGGACAAGTAGTAAGTCCCCCCCTCCACTAGGTTACACACACATGACAAACTTTTTTCAACCCCCAGCAACGTCTACACTACAAATCTAGGAAATAGCTCCCAAAGCCTTGTATCAAACTGTGGACACCTTAAGAATATCCCCTTAATACACAGCAGCCTGTTACTTGTTCATGTCCCACCTTCAGTGACATGGGGACAGGATGTCTATTGTACAGCTTCTCTAGGATGACAGACATTAATAGAAATGCATGGATGGATTTACAGCAGGCGTGGATCAATTTCGAGTTATTTTACAATTATTGATTAGGGAACTCAAACAGGCTTTGCTACTCGCCAGACAAAAAGCTAAATCCACCTCCCCTCTTCATAAATCCTGAGAAAAAGCCAAAGGAACTGAAAACTGATGTATTCGGGAAACAAAGCATGCCAAGACAAGATTATAACCAACTCAAAGCTGAGAACCAAGTAACAAATGTATCTCCAGAACAGAGCTTGAGAGGCTGGCATTCTTGGCAAGCCACCCGCGCTGGCAGCAGCGTAACCTTTGTTGTGATCGGAACTGACGGGAGGCTTTTTCACTTCAAGTTAAAAGATTTCTGTCAGGGTGAACATATTTTAATCCACCGCGTGCATTTCTCCCATGTCACTGACAAGGACAAAACCTGGCTACTTCAAGTGTCTGCTTTTGTTGTGTCACTCGACAGGCCTATGGACATGTTCCCAAGGCTTGCAGAAAAGAAAAAAATAAACTCAGGAGAGAGGAGACGAAGGGCGGGGCAGGGGGGCAATGTTATAATATACACAGGGAGCATATGCGGAGCTATAGATATATCTCGGAAATGGTGATCTCCAAGATGGGGATACATGCTGAAAACATGCTGCATCCTACAGGAGGATATTATTTAGAACTTGTTCTTTTTGATGCCTTCGGGGTTGGAACTGAGCCAGTTTCTTTATAATATACTGGGTTCCTCAGGGAGTTTAAAAAAAAAGTCTAAAACACCAAGACATTCTCCTGATCCCCATGCATGACAGGGGATGATGGAAACATTTCAAAAACACCACCGTCCACGGGCAGGAAATTTAAAATGGGATAGGGGCGGGGTGGGGGGGGTGGTTAGGAAAGGAAGGAAAATTATGTCAGGCAAGGGCAAGGTATAGATATGATAGTCATATTTTTTGAAAAAAAAGACTTTTAATGAGTTAAAAAGTAAATAGGAAATAAATGGAAAATAAAGTAAGCATTTGAAAAGATGAAGCCTTGATCTTAGGTAGCAGACGGGTTTAATCCACTATAATACATAAATTTAAGGCATTTAATAGTCATTTTTTAAAGGCATAAAGTAGATCAACTTCTGTACCTTTTAATATAATAGTGTCTATATATGTATTTATACACAGGAGGGAGCAGGAGGAGAAGAGGACAACAGAGGATGAGATGGCTGGATGGCATCACCGACTCGATAGACATTAGCTTGCGTGAACTCTGGGAGTTGGTGATGGACAGGGAGGCCTGGTGTGCTGCAATTCATGCGGTCGCAAAGACTTGAACACAACTGAGCGACTGAACTGAACGGATATATGTATTTTAATTACTTTATTTTGCTAACAAAGGTCTGAATTTTCATTATAAGCCAATAAACACATATTAGCAAAAAGATCCCACCTTCCCATATCCAAGAAAAGGACACCTCTCATGTTGATCCTTTCAACATACAGGAACTGCTAACAGCATTTATACTGTGCCTATGATTAAATCACTTCTACTAATCAGAATAAGTTTTCAATAACAAAAATACAATTTAACCAAGGAAATAGAGGCTTTTAACTTTAACTATTTTTCTTTTTTTTTTAATGGACTGTTTTTAATAACTATAGAAAATTAAAATAGATGTGACTCTTGGAATTGGTAACTGTTCATAAAATAAAATTACTTAGGACGTATGAGAAGTCAATTTATAAGTATACAGAACTTTGCATTCTCTCAGAACTCCTGTATTTATATATTTATTCATCAAGGTAACAGACTTGAAAGAAAAGTACATTCACAACCTTGTCCTCGTTTTAAACAGATGGAACAAAGGGCATAAAGGAAAAAAAAAGCAATTTGCCTAAAATTACATGGAACAGTACCTGGGGGGTGGTGCTGGTGGTGGGGTGTGGAGAGAAGGCTATTTCTGATAAAATTACTCTTCAAAAAACTCTCCAGAGAAGTAGGAAAACAGTTTACTCTCTAATTATTTTTAATGATACAACTTGGATGCCTGCTACATTTCAAAGACACGGAATCTAAACAGATCTTGGTGAAAGCATTTGTTTTAGTTTGGGTTCATAAAAGAAAATATCCAAAACAATTGTTCCTTCACCCACAACACAGAACACCAATCCATATGTCTGCATGAAATTCTCTACCTCTTCATCCATTCTATTTCCATCTTTCTAAAACTCTAGCAATGACAGCAAGAATTCACTAACTCAGGTTAACACCGTATCTGTCTAGATCCTATTACTCGCAAATCACGTTAAAAATGTTTTAAGACACGATAACTACATAAATGGAATATATGGCCCCAGAATATACCCTTTTCCAGGAGGAAAATTTGCTATAAGGAACATTATTGAAATTTTGGTTAAAAATTAAAATACTATATCAATGTTACACTTCTTGATTCTGACAAGTGTACTTGGTCACGTAAGAAACACATTAATTTTTAAGGTACAGAAATACTAAGGGGGCAAATTGGTACAATGTTTGTACCCCACGCACCAATGGTTCTGAAAATGTGCGTGTGTGTAGACTTTACAAGAAAAATCTGTGGACTATCTTCATTCTGAATTTTCCCAAAGTTCAGTGAAAACACTGAACACACGAGTGAATCCACTTCATGAGTGACATAAACACCGTTAACATAAATTACACCGACTCTTAAATATTCCTACTGCAGCAAGTCTACGTCTACTCTCCTCAAGAATCATCCTGCCAGGCTACTTTCCTTTCACCTGTACTTTTCTTTCAAGTCTGTTACCTTGATGAATAAATATATAAATACAGGAGTTCTTAGAGATGCAAAGTTCTATATAAATCGACTTTTCACAAAGTAACAGAAAAATAATCGAATTGTCTTTTATCTCCCCTGCAAATAAAAAGTTAACAACAACAAAAACGAAGTTTCTGCCTTTACTGCCTTTATATATCGATGTTCTTCTGAGGGCAAAGGAATGAATAATTGATACAAACCAAGTCCTTTTGTACCTCTATCAACCACTCCCCGACCAAAACAGAACAGACCACAGCAAACATTTTTTAAAAATAAGCCCACTCAAAAGAGACTCTATAAAAGTACATAAAAACACTTCATTTAACCAGTATCCTTTGCAAGACAGATTCACAGGTGAGAATTTTTCTGGACTATTGAGAAACTATTTCAATTCACAATGGCCTAGATGGAAACTTTAGTTGCAATGTGTATTACTACATTCGGTGCTCTTAAACAGATTATCAACCCCCAGCAGTGGTCAGTGGTATGGCTGTGAGTATGCTATTTATCTCACTAGGCGGGAGCACACCAGGCCTATGGTGGCCGTGGTTGCCGGCCTCTCTGATGAGCAGGCCCATCACGCTGTGACGCTTTGAGTCCTGTGTGCGCTCATCATACGTGTGGTTTCTGGATGCCTGTTTTCATTTATGTCTACGGTAATTTCTTCTTTGTCCATGTGCCTGTCCCTCAAAGTCCTCTCACCCTTTCTACAGTGGGACCAATGCCAATACGGTGGGTCCAGTTCACTTCTGGCTAAGAACATATTCAGGTTAGCATGAAGGCTGGAGTGGGCTGCCATCTCCTCCTCCAGGGGATCCTTCAAACCCAGGGATCCCACCCAGGTCTTCTGTATTGCAGGCAGTCTTTACTATTTGAGCCACCAGGGAAGGTCTCCCTCGCACTCAAAAAAAAAAAAAAAGTAATAATAACTAAATTTGCTAAACTGTGCCCCAAATAAGATCACTGAGGCAGCGGAGGTCCAATCTACAGCACTGGCTGTTATGTTGTGCAAACTTTAGGTTTACAATCCCTTAGAAACAGGAATGGTTAGCTGTCCTACTACTATCAAGCATTTATTAACACCACATAAGATGCTGGACTTGAAAGCTCTTGGTTAAACAAAGAACACGAGAAACAAGTACTAACTGTTTTTGCTGTGGTGCTGATTTATTAACAAAGGCCATGAGCATTACAGCACAATCTAGAAATACTCTGTGACTCATTTTCGTTTCAGAATTATGGTTCCAGGCCATCAGCTAGCTGTGTTCCTGAGAATCAGATAGGTTAAGGAAAAGAAAAGCATCAACACAATGCCTGAACAGAAATGTACACAAATAGGTTTATAATAATCTCCAATAAAACTGGCCCTGTGACACTGACTTGTGATCTTTCTTATCAGGAGAATATTAAACACAAACCTGGAATTAAACTTACAGTGTTTTAAACAGACAGAGAGTTTTTAAACACAGAGCTAAGTACAGAACCTTGCAGCCATTTGTCATGAAAGATGGAAGAACTGGCAGAAGTTTGCTAGAAAACTCCTCTGAACTTTTAATCTCAACAAATTTCTATGACAATGAAGACATCTGATAAGTTTACCACAAGTAATCATAAATTATTGGTGCTGATCATTCCATTTTATTTTTTTTTTGAAAACAGCTTGGTAGCTGAGGAAATCATATTCTGCCTGGGGCTATGTAGCTTACCTCGAATTATTCCAGAATCATCTAAAGTGACTCATTTTTCTATTAAAATGATGAATGAGCTAAATGAGGTATGTAATAATACTGCAGGTTTGTAAACAGATTCCTGCTCTCTAGAGAATGCAGGCCTTACTTCATTTGGTAATTCTGCCCCTTGGTATTTTCAGGAGAAGTCATCCTTAAAATACAGTTAGTAAAGAAAATGGTGGGGAGAGCCACACTGGAACAAAATGTTGAATGTCTTTATGGTGAAGGGAATAACCCCAGGCTACATAAAAATAAACCCTCCTACCCGCCAAAGCAGGGCATAGTTCAAAACATCAAGAAACACAGAAAGAATATAACTCAGTCCCATTTAGGAATCATATCTAAGCAATAAAGGCAGGAATACATAAGGAAGTAAATACACAGTGACTCAAGAATGTTCAGCACTGTGAAGAACTTAATGTCAGTAAGTGAAAATAAAGCAGACCTCATTCCACCGTGGTATGTCACCTAGTAAACATCACTGTTCTTCAGTTTACTACTGAATTCACTAAACCAGAGGTCCACGTGCCACAGGTTGAAAGCAATTTTCCACGGCTGTATGAGAAACGACAGTCCCCAGGCCTGCCAGGAAGACAAACTAAAAAGGATGCTTCTGAACAAAACAGAGCCCATTGGCCTTAGAATCTCATTCAAAACATAATGTGCAAAGCACTCCTCTTTGGGATTTGGAAGGATTGATGGAGTTCATTTTGCTTCTGTTCAACTTTTAATCTGTCACAGGTTAAAGAAAACACTGAGGGCCATATTTCTCAGCCTCTTCAGTAGGAAAAGAGATGATGATGTCAGTTTAATAACATTCCAAGGCCTTAACGACAGTTCATCTCAGACCAGGCAGTGAAGCAAGGAAGTTAACGATAAATGCCAGAGCACTATAAAGAGATGGAATTATAACTAACTCTTTGCACCTTAGTTACCTATGGATTTTTACTCAGTGCTCTCCATACCTCACCTTGACACCCATAATGACCCAACTGATGGGATGTCAATAAGCTATTTATGGCAGGATGACCACATATGACACCACTCAACAGGAGCTGCCCTGAGCCAACCAGTGTAAAGGAACTTCAAGAATTTGTACAGTGCATTTAGAATGACAATATGACAACACCTTTTAAGCAGAGTTGCTCCTTAGAGCTGTCTTTAAATACAACTACTTGTTGACAAGAACATCAACCACATTATCCTCAGATTCTCTCTAATCCCTCTGTCAACAGGTCACACAGACTGTGATAGTTTCTTGGGGAAAAAATGCAACGCCAGCAAATTGCAGTCACCTCTACAGTGTGCTCACTGGACAGACTCGCCAACCTCGGCAGTGAGATTTAATCTCCACTTTCAGAAGAATGTTTGGCCATTCTCTCCTCCAGGCCCCTCAGTATCTGCTCAGCATGACAACAGGCTTCTCTCAGACTAGACGGTAGGTAATGTTAAGAGTCTACATATTCCTGCAAATCCTGATGAGGAAAGGGTCTGACCACATACATTGGAGAAACACATTCATCTGGTTAAGACACTTCAGCATTCTTACCTGAAAAATCCCATGGACAGAGGAGCCTGGTGGGCTACAGTCTATGCGTGTACACACACACACACACACACACACACACACACACACACAGACACACACACACACAGACACACACACACACACACGCAATGCTGAAATCTGCAATAGCAGTCCTATTCTTTCTGGGCTCTTAACATAAAGATGAGGCTGGCATACTGAGACAAAACTTGTTTCCCTTTTTCTACTACTGTGGCAAAAAAAAAAAAAAAAAGATACCAAAACCTGGCCTGGCACTCCATGGAAGATCTGACTAAAAATTTCTTTCTAATAATTTCTTCACAGGGCTGTATGCATTTCAGCTGACAACAGTGTGCTGCTTTAACACACACAGGAGGCAAAGAGCACACAAGATAACAAAGCACACGAGGGGAGAAGACAGGAGATGGAGGCTTTGTCCTGGGAACTAGAATGGCCTGCTGAATTCAAACATTTATACAGGATGCAAAATGATGCTGCACACCTCTGCTCCCACCTGTCCGGAGGGCTGCTGCCCTTTAAATTTCCTGGTCAGATAGGAACTGAGCGAGAGACAGGAAGAAATGGGCTTGCAGACAGACCCTAGGTCCCATTCTCACCAATAACACCGAGGAAATTATCTTATGCCTAAATGGCTTAAATTTCTGACACAGAGCAGAAATCCAGTATTTAAATAGTCCTCAAAAGTGAAAGCTCAAAGTCATTAACTTCATTTTTTTGGCATTCAAAGCAAACTAATACTCCATGCATGTCAGAACAACTGGGGATTCGTGTCTATAGCAAGAAAAACCAGCCCAGGGCATATTTAATCAGAGGGAGTGTGTTAACAGAGATTATAACTGAAGTACTAAATTGCACCCCAAAAAAGACCAAACATTTTTCTAAAAGGATTAAGTGTCCAACAAAAGAACCCAGGATAACTGCGGCTACACTGCAGCTTCGTTCATCTGGCAAATTTAATGACGCTGAAAGCCCCAAGTGACCACTCTTAACTTTCTTCAACACAGAACTTTTGAACATGAACCCTGTTGGTCATTTCAAAATTACACCCCCAGTGGTAACCTCTGCTCTTGGGAAAACCCTCACTTATATACTTGGGCAGCAGCAATATTCTTATCTACTTCCTTTTGTCATTTTCCTCTAGCCCCAAATTCAAAACCTTTTTCTCTTTAACCATGAAATTTCAACTGTCACAGTTCGAAGCACAAACAAAACACTGAAGTGAAAAGCACATAGTACAAATTAATCAATTCTTCTTGATTGCTTTACCAGTGCATTTCAGACAAAAGGGACACCAGGGATGAAAAGTGACATTTTAGAGAAACAGTAGCTTTAAATTTGCAAAAACTAGATTTATGCATTCACTTACCCTAATTTTCTGTGCTTTTTTCTAAACACTATGAGGTTTTACAAATTCAAAAATTTTACCAGGAGAAAAAAAATCCAAGTTAAGAATGGCCTTCCCCCCTCAGCTTACACTTGACTGAAGACGGCAGACTCAGGAAAAGCGATCAAATCTAATCTGTCTTTGCACCCCCAGCAACTGATGTGACCTAGCACACACCAGGTGTTCCATAAACGTGTGATGGTGGGGACCACAGACAAGAATGATCTCTTTCCATCCATCCACCTCCTCTAATCCATCTTGCACCCTTCACTACACAGAGCTATCAAAATGCCCATCTAACCACTGCATTTCAAACCTTCGCATGAATATAGTCCAGGGGTCTCTGGATTGCGTACGTGCGCCTCGTGATTTTAGCTCTGCCAACTTCTTCTGCCTCATCTCTCAACACTCTTCACCCTTTACTTCCCACTCATCAGCTCCTGTGGTGTTCCTGTGCCCCCAGGCTTCCATGCTTTACCGGCAAATACTGTAGGCTGGACCACCCCCCCTCCTCAACCACACAGGCAATTCCTACTCCAACATTCCACTCTGGCATCATTTCTCTAGGAAATCGTTTCTCATCTTCCCTATTTCCTCTCCTCCCATTTCCACAACCTGAGTAGACTCCTCACTTATGAAATAGGCAAGCATTTATTGACTCTCTACTCTTTGCCAGGCTCCAGTATGTATTAGGCTCTTAAATGTGTGTGAACGAATGAATGCAGATACAAAATGGTTACAAGAAAGTCAGTCTCTGCTTTCACTGAAGTGAGAATTCTCATAAGGGTATAAGTAGCAAGGCTCTATCACAGACTTGGCACTTTTTAACATTATTTTTCATGTATCTGTCTCCCACATTGCAGTGTGAATTCCTTAGGATTTTGTCTTTTTCATTCATATAGCCTCAGTATCCAGCACCACCTTTTTCATATAGTAAGCACTCAATAAAACATCTGCCCAAAAAATGAAGGAAACTCTTTCACATTTAGCTTTATAAGCTCCAAAATATTTAAGCTACTCTTTCCTTAAGTAAATTGTGGCTTCTTTTCAGGTTTAGATTCAAAAAGAAATAAGAAAAATACTACAGTTCTGTGGTTGTAAAACAAAATGACTAATGTCAAACCAGCATAATTTAATACAACAGAAAAGAGTGAAACAAAATGTTAATTGGCATTTTTTAAAAATGTAAATGCAAAGTCCTTATTCTTTGATTTTAAAAAAATTAATGACACAGCAAATATTAGGTTTAGATGTACAGGGTCTCAGAGACATACAAACGGCAAGTCACATTAACTTTACAGGTTTCCCAGCTTAGTCCTTTTAATCGGTCTTTCTTTACAGAGCTGCTCTCCTGCTCCTAAGCCACAGTCCTTTCACATGAATTTTAGTTAACATTTTCAAGCAGATAAAATTAACAGTGAAGTTCTTCTCCAAAACTTCTGGATAGAATCGGGCGATGACAATGCTGGTGCCAGGCTGCGAGAGGTAGGGTGAGGAATTGGTACGCTCTTCTTGAATCAAGAGCAGGGCCCGCGGCTTCTCCGGCTAACACAATCCTTCCAAAAAGGAAAGTTTTCATCTGATCCTATTTTAAAACTTCAACAACAGGGCCATCATGACTTTGCCTTTCAAAGAGCTTCAATAAAGCTAGCTGCTACAACAACTGTGGGAAGAAACCGCCTGGACTCGCATCTAAGGAGACAGCAATCTAAATGCCAACTGCGTGTGGGCGGAGGATGGGAAGGAAGAGCAGTTTTATTCGCAGCACCAACAAGGCGTCTGTTTGGGGTTTTTATCCTTCCCCCTAGTTCTACTGAAAGACAGCTTTCCAATTCCTTCCAATGTGTGAAATCCAACCTTTACTCTCTTGCTGGCTGCAATATTTGGGTCCTAAATAAGAGGAAGACACCAACGTTTGGCCATCACTCAAAAGAGTCCCACATACTGGGGTTAGGAATGGCAGCTGTGGGGGTCCAGCCCTCAGTAGAACAACGCTAATGGTCCTGGGTGACTCTCACAGGAGTCACGGGTTCTGAGGACGCCCACTGCCACAGCTTGGGGATCGAGGCACTGATGGACGATACAGGCTTGAAGTCGTGTTCCCCAGCACATGCCCCACAGGATGGGGAGATGCAGACTCTGTGTATACGTGGCGGGCGGGGGCGGAGGGGCAGAAGGAACTTTACACCCCCTGAACATGAACTATACGTGCAGCAATACTATTTCCTTAGGCATTTCCTTTACACCATTTTCAAAAGGTGTGATTATGGTAAAATATACATAATCTAAAACTTATCATCTTAATAACTAGAAGTGTATAGCTTCAGAGTATCAAGTGCATTCAGACTGCTGCAAAACCAATCTCCAGAACTCTTTTCATCCTGCAAAACTTAGACTCCAGACCCATTAGAAAGGGTTCACCACTATTTCTTCCACTCAGCCCCTTGAGACCACCATGCTACCTTCTGTCTCTGAATGTGACTACACTAGATGCTTCCCACAATCGGAATCGCATGGCATTTACCTTTCTGTGACTGGTTTATTTCACTTAGCATAATGTCCCCAAGGTTCATCTAAATGATACATTAGAATTTCCCTCCTTTTAAAGGCTGAATAACACTCCATCATATGTATATGACAACAATTTTGTTTATGCATTAATCTACTGAGGAACACATAGATTTCTTCCACCCCTTGGCTATTATGAATAATGTTGCAATGGACATGGATATACAAATATCTCTTCAATGTCCTGCTTTTAGTTCTTTTGGATAAAGAACCAGAAGAGTGGGGCCTCCCAGGTGGCTCAAGTAGTAAAAAAAAAAAAAAAAAATCATCTGCCAATGCAGGAGCCACAGGAAATCCTGGGTGGGGAAGATCCCTTGGAGGAGGAAATGGCAAGCCACTCCAGTGTTCTTGCTAGAGAATCCCAAGGACAGTCCATGGGGTTGCAAAGAGTCAGACATGACTGAGGGACTGAGCATACACACATGCCAGAAGAGTGGACTGCTGGACCATACGATGATTCTAGTCTACTTTCTTGAGGAACCACCATACTATTCTCCAAAGCGACTGCACCATTTTACATTCTCAGAACACCCTTGCCAATACTTGTTACTGTCTTTAAAAAAAAAACAACTTTTATTCTGTATGGAAGTGAAGTCGCTCAGTCATGTCCGACTCTGTGACCCCATGGACTGTAGCCTACCAGGCTCCTTTGTCCGTGGGATTTCCCAGGCAATACTGGAGTGGATTGCCATTTCCTTCTCCAGGGGATCTTCCCAACCCAGGGATCGAACCTGGGTCTCCCGCATTGTGGACAGACGCTTTAGCATCTGAGCCACCCAATTAACAATGTTGTCACAGTTTCAGCTGCACAGAGATGGAACTCAGCCACACATATACACGTATCCACTCTCCCCTAAATCTCCACTCTCTCCCCTAAATCTCCACTCCATCCAGGCTGCCACAAAACATTGAATAGTTCCCTGAGATACCTTACTGGTAACTTAACCACAGTCATCCTAAGACATAAGATGATCCCTTAGTAACTTTAAACATTTATCCCTGTGTTATTTTAATAATCAGAGGAAAACTCAGTGAAATACACTCAACCATTAAAAGGAATCATGCAAATACATATTTATTGGTATAGAAAGGCCTTAAATAGTCTAAATTTTTTTCAATATGAAAGTTACTGTAAGAGTTACATAAAACTACATATACTACTATCTATGTTTGGGGAAATACAAATATACATATTAATATGAATGTTTTATACAGACTCAGTGCAATGTGAAAAGGAATATAAAAACAACAAACCAAAAAGTTAATAGTAACGATCTCTGGATAATGGTAATCTAATTGATTTTACTGTTTGTATTTATTTCCTGATCTTTACCCAACAAATACCCATGTCTTCTATAATAATGAGTAACAATAAGAAAGATGATAACATGGTAAGTAAGCTGGACGTCACCAGGAACCCAAACTGCTGTCGGCAGCCATGCTGTTGTGGCCAAGAACTACACTTAAATATCTGAGAATCCTCAGCCCGAACAGGATCCTCTGGATCAATTATAATACTATTGCATAAGTTCTACTTTTAGGCCCAACGTGCTCTGAGGACTCTGGCCAATTTATGACAGATTTAAATCAAGGAATTGTCAGTAATTTGCAACCCATACCGTATGACTCCAGGATCAATAAAGTAGAGATCTGCAGAAAAGAATATATAATGCCGATTTCTTATGTTTAACATAAAAACAAAAATATATAGATTTTTGTTCCAACCCAACTACATTACTTAATATTCTAGTTACTATGAGTTAAGAAATTTTTACTTTCACATTTCTTGTGAAAATTCTCTTTTTATGCCTTCTCATGTGCAAGTGTGCTTAATGAGTTGGGTTTTTTTTTTAATCTTTATCTTGCTTATCTCCCTGAAATAAAAGAACAAGGTAACATATTCGAATTTAGACCAAAAGAAGTAGAGAAAAAAATGTTTCAAAGAGAAGAGGCCAAAGCTCGGACACAAATAAAAATGAGAACCAAGAGGTCCTCTGCCCACTAGAAACCTCGAAGCGTACTCCGCAACCCCCACCCACCACCCTCCACCACAAGCACCATTAAACTCTCTCCTCTCCATCCCCGACCTTCCAACTGGGAGGCTGTAACATTCATGGGAATGACCCTTAATACATGGGCCTGACATGTTTTCAATTTCCCCAAAAAACCCTCAAACTCAGGAGCATAACAGATGTCATAATTAAATTACTCAACACCTAACACTTTTAATTCTGAAATTATCCCCCATTCACAACGAATGACTTTCCTTCCACATCTCTAGGTCTCAGTTCCACTCAATGTGTGTGTCCTCACAGGGGCGCTGGCCAGACCCTAGACATTCCTTTCTTAGTCCATCACCTCTGTTCTGGTTTACTGCCCAGCATGTAGCCTGGATCCTGAATTAGTCATTGAAGAAATGAATTCCGTACACATTGGCTTCCTAGTTTCTCTATTGGAAACTGGTCGTAGGCTAACCTCTCAAAGAAAGGACCGAGAGAAAGAACAGGGGAGAACAGAAACTGACTCTTTTCTGATTAACTGGTAACAATCCCCAGCTGCTTGCTGGACTAGGGACATCCCCTGCGTCTTGCATCCCAAGCGCTCCACTATACGGTCACACTTCTCTTTCCAATGAGTTCCCAATCATATTCCATTGAGAAGACAGGGAAATGACCTGAGGGTTTCCAGGAAGGCTAAAGTGAGCACTGAGTAGTCAGGATCCCAGGCTTTACCCGAACAGCTCCACTTTTATTTAACAACAGGAAGACATCCAACCAATCATGTTGCATGCAGAAGACACTACTCTCCAGCCATTAAAAGCCACATTTTCGTGATATAAAGAGTATATTCATGATGTAAACACTATGTACAGCACGATCCAAAGTCTTCAATAGGTAACAGACCTAGGAATAGAAACCGTCTAGAGGGAAACACCCTGGGGTAATCCGTGGTTATGTCAGAGTGGCAGATTTATGGGTGCCTCTTAAATTTTCTGCTACTAATTAGTCATTTTTAAACAGATTTATGTAATCTTTAAATTTCTAAAAAAAATATTTTCTTTGAAAAAATTATTTCCTTTCTTATAAAAAATGGTTCCCCTTTCTGAAGTCCAGAAAGTGATGAATCAAACCTTACTCGCCTCTGCAGGAGTCTTACCAGCTGGCATCTGGTGGCTGCCAGCAAGGAGAGGACCAAGCGAGGCTCTCACCCCAGAGGTTTCAAACACAACTCGGGTGAGAACAGCAAACAACGTCCTTCAGGTACAATGCCTGTGTCTCTGTGTTGATCTTTTCTTCAATAACTCTCATTATACCTGCCTTAGAGTCCTTGATGGCTAATCTCAGCAAAGTGTCAGCCACTTGTAAAAGGCAAAGATAAAGAAAATCTAAGCAGAGAGCGTGAATATCATCCACACTGGAAGTTGGCAAGCTTTTCCCAAATATCAGCGGGTTCCTTGTAGACAAGACCTTCCTACTAAATCTTTTATGCTCACCAGGTGCTTTGCCTTCGCACGCTCCTCCTCATTTGATATCCTCTCGCGAAGGATAGCTCTGGTCAACTGCTCGTTGGCAAAAGCCTTCTCTGCATCCAGTTCTTTGCTTTGCTTCAGTCTGAAAAGACAACAAAGTTCTAACTTAGAAAAACAAATATTTTAATAGTTGACATACTTAAATAAAAAGATAGAAACAGCCATAGAGTTAGTAGCTGAAGTCATCTTGGCCTAAAATTTATCAATAGCAGTTACATTTTCTAATAAATCCTCATGCAGCCTTTATCCAAGCATTTAAAAGAAGAGAATTCAAATATACCAAGAGGCTAATCAATCTAACTGCTAAATTAGTTTTCACTAAGTTCTTCTTATGTCAAATTGAAATCTGCCCAACTAAATATTCTATCCCTGGTGACTCCACCTGCCCTCTGGAGATAAAAGTAATACATCTAATTAACAAGCCATCTATAAGACAAATATTTGAAGGAAACCATCATCCTCCCATCAAAAGTGACTCTCCGCTACTTACTGACTCTATACGAGGCACTGTGTGAGGCACTGATGACACAGTGCTGAACAGGACCAGGCCCCGATCTCCAGACCTGACATCACCGCAGGAAATACAAACACTATTAAAAGATCTTTCCTCCCAGTGAGTCTCTCATTTCCCAACAATCTTTATCAGCAAAAATGGCCAGACTTTTCAGGAGCAGAGTTCCTCACTTGTGGGATGACTTCAATTTGTCCCTTAGCTCCAAACTAAATGCTAACACTACAGACGTGGTCCAGCAAAGAAGACAGCGGAACATCACCTCCCAAGATTCCCAACCAATGCTAATTCTACTAATGAAGCATCTGACTGCATTAGGTCTATCAACCTCGTCACACAATTAGATCATACTAAGCTGCAATCCACTACCACCTCTCTCCTGTGCATGACAAAGATGTGCCTGGGCCCATAAAGGTATTCAGTAATCACTGAGTGAGAGCACATGAGGCTAATCTCATGAACGAACATTTTGATTGCCTTTTCTTCTTCGAGAGAAAAACTACTCAATACCATCGTATCCCTGAAGTTATAAGCAATGCTATAAAAAGAGAAAGTAAAATTGGTATGTTGGTATAGGTGAAATTCTGAGTGCAATCTACTTCATAAGTGGGAACGATGAGAACCAAATTGAACTCAATACTAGTCTATAAATTTCAGTTTTAAAAAGGATTCTTGGAAAGAAAAGAAAACTTTTGGTTACTAGTTTTAAATTGCTGTATCACCTTGATACTCTGAAATTCTCACAAATCTATTCTAACAGATAAAATCAGTTTGTAAAATACATTCCAAAGTGATAATGCTTTTCCTCTAAAAATTAAATCTGTGTAAACTTATGTCTTGAATAAAGATAAATAACAGAGGCAAATATACTTTTACCCAAATAAATCCTGGAGTTCTATAAAAGGAAAGCAACATGAGGAACAAAGTGGTCCCCATAAGAACAGCATGCTGACAACTGCTGAAGTTACTGCATCAGATTAGACAACAAGGCGCATAAAGCATTCTGCCAGCCCAACACTTAGAAGCAAAAGGCATGACTTAGATTACAAGTGAGGTAAAAATGCAAAATAAAACGACTATAATCTACAGATCACCCGCTATATGCAAACACTGTGCAAGGCACTTTATATACATACATAAAACTAGTATAAAATTCACATTTTTAATTATTAGTTCTTGGACATAAAGTGAGTTCTTCATAACTAAAGCTTAGTTTAAAGTATTACTCACTTTAATAACACTTTTTCTGAGTTTACTTGTATATGGCATAAGTTTTAATTATAAATGGAGTTAAAAGTAGCTCAACTTTGGGAATATAAGGTTCAGTAAGTTAATGAAAAATGAAGCAATAACATAAGCACCGAAGTCTTCCATGTTATAATAAAAACTAAAGACTATTCAGCTTGCAATATCTAATACCAACCCTGAGTCTAAACCAAGACTCTACTTACTAGCTGAGTGTAGTTAAGCTCCCTGGTCTTGTTATTCTCATGAGTAACACAGACTGGTGTTAACAGCTACCTTACAGGATTCTACACAAAAAAGCACTCAGTACAAAGCCTGTGACACAATAAGCACTCAGTGCATTAGGTAAGCAGCAGTGATGACAACAGTACCCACTATGGGATCAGGAGTACGGGAGCAGCAGTTATTTTCTAAAAAGGAGGAAATCTCCACACTCATTAAGTATACCATAACTACCTATCGCTTGGTCCTCTTGATCTTTTTTCCCCCAGTTCTTCAAAGTTCTGCTTTATTTTTATGATCAAGCACCTTTAACAAGTAAATCAACTATAATGACTCTAGTAGCCCCCTCCTTGCACATGTTCCTTTCTTTGTTTCCCATAAGGACAAGGATCTGGTTTGCTTTTTTCCACTGATATATCAGTTCAGTTCAGTTCAGTCGCTCAGTCGTGTCCAATTCTTTGTGACCCCATGAATCGCAGCACACCAGGCCTCCCTGTCCATCACCAATTCCCAGAGTTCACTCAGACTCATGTCCATCGAGTCAGTGATGCCATCCAGCCCTCTCATCCTCGGTCGTCCTCTTCTCCTCCTGCCCCCAATCCCTCCCAGCAACAGAGTCTTTTCCAATGAGTCAACTCTTCACATGAGGTGGCCAAAGTACTGGAGTTTCAGCTTCAGCATCATTCCTTCCAAAGAAATCCCAGGGCTGATCTCCTTCAGAATGGACTGGCTGAATCTCCTTGTAGTTCAAGGGACTCTCAAGAGTCTTCTCCAACACCACAGTTCAAAAGTATCAATTCTTTGGTGCTCAGCCTTCTTCACAGTCCAACTCTCACATCCAGACATGACCACAGGAAAAACCATAGCCTTGACTAGACGGACCTTAGTCAGCAAAGTAATGTCTCTGCTTTTGAATATACTATCTAGGTTGGTCACAACTTTTTTTTCACTGCTATCTAAACAGTGCCAGCCCCACACCACAAGTGCTCACAAAATACTTGAGTATGTGCATAAATGAATGAGTGGCATATTTCCAGCTCATCGGAAAATGGAAAACAAGCTGCAGAAAATAGAAGACCGGGGGACTTATGAAACTAGACACCAACAGAGCTCTATAAGGGCCAAGTCACCGTGATGCTAAGCATCACAAGTGGGATGATCCTGGACCACACCAACCTAAAGAAGGCTGTTTTACATTCTGTAACATTTCAGAGCCAACACTAGTTATACTTGACTCTTGGTTGAAGAGACATTGGGGGTGGCACAAACTGACCAAAAAGAAATTCTCCTTATTCTTACAGTTACTTTCATTTTCTTACAAATAGACCTGTTCAAATTCTCAAATAGTTCATTCTAAAGGAATGTCTGAAAATAAAATGAAAAAAAGAAAGGTCTACGCAGTGACAGTTTCCTGAACAGAATGCCGTATCTTTAAGCAGTCTGGCAGTAGAGCCCAGAACCAGTCCTCACGACCTATTAGCAGTTTAATGGTACAATCTAATAAACATTAGTTTTCTTAGCTTTAAATTTTGAAGGCTGAGCTTTATATAGCCCAAGGTTCCTGAGCCACCAAGGACCCTGTTGTTTTAAAAAGTGGGGGAGGGGCGGTTATGAGACAAAATAAGTCATTATTAACTTGTGTTTCCAAAGATTTAAGAATTATCTCAAGATAAAACTAAACATACCAAGATTCTTGGAGAATACATTCTCTTTTTTTATTTACTGGCATCTCCCACTTATTATTTCAGATCTCCTGGTCTAATATTATTCTACATTAAGCCCTTGATTTAAGTTTCATTTAAATTTCCTTCTTTTAAATACATATCTCTCCTCATTTAAATTCTCTAGAGTTTTAAGCAAAGAAGTAGGAGTTTAGTGTAAACTTTTCTTATTTGCATTAAGTAATTGGTAGCTTGCCTAAGCTTAATGAAACAAATACCAGTCAGCTCTGTCCTTACACCTCAAACCCTAGCAACTGAGCTCTTGTTTTCAATATATTCTCAACCAGGTGAGAGATGTAAGACACACCAGCAAAATGAATTTCTAAAAAAGAGCCAAATCTCTTACAATGAACAACATTACACGTGTCCTTTAAATGGAAAAAATAATAATAATTTACTCACATATGTTCAGTTCTTATAGATATCTGATATATAAAATGTCTGTATTTCAGTTTGTGTAAAAACTGACCAAAGAGCCTAAGGTTTTATTTAGAACCTAAGGTTCTTTATTTCAAAGAACCTAAAGGTTTTAAGAAAATAGGAGTATTTTTAAAGATAACTTTAGGCATGTTTTATAGATTCCACTTTGTTGTTGTTTATGAAGGAGGCTTACTATTTAAAAACATATATATGAGAAAAACTGAGATGTGGAAAAGCACACAGGAGACGTGAAATGACTGGATCTGGTTTCCAAAGTCATGGCTCTTAAACCTGAAGAGTCACCCAACCAGCAACGCCACCACCACCAGGAATCAGCTTTCATTACGTTGCTCACCTTTGTGGTCATGTACGGACAGTTTTTACAAGCCACATCACTCATAATTATTTTAAAAGAGGCTCATTTTAAAATCTGCTTTCATTATATAAGTCCGAGTTTGCCAGAGTCAAAATTGTTACCAGCCCTTTCCCAAAGTGGTTTGGCTTTCAATGGCCCTAAATGTTTCTCTGAACCTGGGCACTGCTCATTTGGCAATTTACAAATACTCAGATTTATCTTCATGTAGGTTGACACATAAGCAATGCTACACAATTCTAGCTTAGAAAATTACTTTATAATTTAATATATAAGGCCATTATATTACTGAAGGAAACTTGATAAGAACCTCAGATAATGGGTGAGAATAAGTGGGAAACTGAGACTGTTCCAGATAAAGTGATTTGAGGAAATGATTTATCTAAAATTGAACTATGACCATTACACACAGAATATCTGCATAGTACTGCAATGTACTTAGACTGTTTCAAACACTAGAAGAGAAAAATGAGCGACTATGACCACAAAGGTCAGTTTTAATGCTAATGATGAATTTTATTTTAATGCATCATACTTTGTCAGAACATGCTGAACTAGCATTCAAAATACTGTTTACTACTCATCTTTTCAACAGAAAAGCTGAGCTGGTAATCTAACAAACTAATTATTAAGACTATTAAAAATAATGACAAAACAAGTATACAGCTTTCTATTAATAAGACTTTACCAAAATAAAAGCACATAGCAAGCTTAATATTTCTCAGCTCAAATAATTTCAAAACCTAGAAGAAATATACATGCACTGTATTTTTGAAATAAACACACGAGAATGAATGTACATTAATATGGCCATGTGCTATTCATACACAGTATGTGTATATATACTGAATGTGTAACATCTGTATGTATAACAGATAAAGAGTCAGCATTTATTAATGCTTGCTTTGTACCAGAACAGGTCTACGCACTTGACGAGTGTAACTCATTTACGATCCTCAACGGCACCCCTATCAAAACTGTTTTACTCTATTTCAGATGAGGAAGCTGAGGCACAGAGAAGTTTTCTAACAATAAGGCTTTACAGGATTTATGAAGTAATCTGCCTGGGGTCACAAAGCCAGTGAGAGAGCTGCGGCCAGGCAGGCTGATTTTAGAGTCTGCATTCTTACAGGAGATACACACACACATAATACATATACACTATTAGAATGTGTGTGTGTATGTATACATATTGAGCCACGGGACAGGGGGAGAACTTTGTCTTATGCACCACTGTAACTCGGACACTCCACAGTGCCTGGCTCTTGGCAGGCATTCAGCAAGCACTGTTGAAAGAAATTAATAAGGATGAGCCTAGTTTAATACAATGGAACACAGGTACTCTTTATATAATGGTAATTCAGCAAGAAATGGCACTGTCTTGGAAAACTGAATGACTGCAATCAATTGACCTACAGTCAATCAGTATTACCTTACCAGCATGAAGACTTGGTTCTGAATACAACCAAGAGGATGTTTACATTGGTCATCTTTATTTCTACGCAAATATCATTTAAAATGTCATTCAGAATTTAACAAAGTTTACTCGCTTTACACAAGAACTTTTTTTTAAGTGTTTTTGTTTGAAAGCATACCAAAATGTAGCCACCATATGGGCATTTTCTTGCATGGCTTTCAAAATGATGCCTGAAGGAAAAACTCGGCCTCTAACTGGAAGCCTACAGCAAATATAGGTTACCTACAGTATAGACATGAGGGATTTACCCATAGTTATAATCCTAAATGGTTCTCATCTCCTCATTTGAGACAATCACCTCTTATTCACACAGGGCATACTCTCTGTACTTCGAGTCCCGATTTCAAGTCTCACTTGAGAACAAGTTCTACCTACCCTGGATTTTCTGGGATTTTTTTTTATCTTTGCTTATCAAATACATTGTTTTACTGCACTGAAAAATAGATCTGTATGTGAAAAGAATTCTGGTTTTAGTTCACAAGTTAATGTCACCATATCCAAGGCCCACATCCCTCTCCCTCAGAAATTCACAATTAAACTTCCCTGAGGAAGTTACACAACACCCCAAAGCGCCCTTGACTTGTATCTACTGGAAGAATCTGTGGCCTCTTTCTTATCTGGCTTAAACAAAGTATTTAGAGGCAGCTTAAGCTACAATAATCATCTTTTTCTCTTAGAGAGTATACACCAATTGTTATAATACTCAAAACACAAGTGAGCAACAGTGGCAATACACACACTGAATTGTGCTCGGTCAGCAGGGCTTTAAACAAACTGCTGCACAGAAGCTGTAGCAGGGAATGCCCATGCGTGACCTGTTACTACTGAAGACGTGTTTCCAAAGTAACTACACTCCCTCCCTTGTGAAGATGCTTCGGATGGGCGCTGCAGCTGTTTATCTACTAAGATGTTGAGGAGAACCACAGAGATTTCCTAGGGAAAAGGAACCAGAGGTCAAACACAGGTATCTCTGGGGCAAATCCCTCTAATGGGCCCAGGTGGACAAGACATCAACTTAAGCACTGGCCTCATCCCAGATGGGCTTGAGCCCAGGACAGATGGCAACGTGAGATGTCCTCCTTAATATATAAGGCCATTATATTACTGAAGGAAACTTGATAAGAACCTCAGATAATGGGTGAGAATAAGTGGGAAACTGAGACTGTTCCAGATAAAGTGATTTGAGGAAATGATTTATCTAAAATTGAACTATGACCATTACACACAGAATATCTGCATAGTACTGCAATGTACTTAGACTGTTTCAAACACTAGAAGAGAAAAATGAGCGACTATGACCACAAAGGTCAGTTTTAATGCTAATGATGAATTTTATTTTAATGCATCATACTTTGTCAGAACATGCTGAACTAGCATTCAAAATACTGTTTACTACTCATCTTTTCAACAGAAAAGCTGAGCTGGTAATCTAACAAACTAATTATTAAGACTATTAAAAATAATGACAAAACAAGTATACAGCTTTCTATTAATAAGACTTTACCAAAATAAAAGCACATAGCAAGCTTAATATTTCTCAGCTCAAATAATTTCAAAACCTAGAAGAAATATACATGCACTGTATTTTTGAAATAAACACACGAGAATGAATGTACATTAATATGGCCATGTGCTATTCATACACAGTATGTGTATATATACTGAATGTGTAACATCTGTATGTATAACAGATAAAGAGTCAGCATTTATTAATGCTTGCTTTGTACCAGAACAGGTCTACGCACTTGACGAGTGTAACTCATTTACGATCCTCAACGGCACCCCTATCAAAACTGTTTTACTCTATTTCAGATGAGGAAGCTGAGGCACAGAGAAGTTTTCTAACAATAAGGCTTTACAGGATTTATGAAGTAATCTGCCTGGGGTCACAAAGCCAGTGAGAGAGCTGCGGCCAGGCAGGCTGATTTTAGAGTCTGCATTCTTACAGGAGATACACACACACATAATACATATACACTATTAGAATGTGTGTGTGTATGTATACATATTGAGCCACGGGACAGGGGGAGAACTTTGTCTTATGCACCACTGTAACTCGGACACTCCACAGTGCCTGGCTCTTGGCAGGCATTCAGCAAGCACTGTTGAAAGAAATTAATAAGGATGAGCCTAGTTTAATACAATGGAACACAGGTACTCTTTATATAATGGTAATTCAGCAAGAAATGGCACTGTCTTGGAAAACTGAATGACTGCAATCTGGCAGACCTACAGTCAATCAGTATTACCTAACCAGCATGAAGACTTGGTTCTGAATACAACCAAGAAGATGTTTACATTGGTCATCTTTATTTCTACGCAAATATCATTTAAAATGTCATTCAGAATTTAACAAAGTTTACTCGCTTTACACAAGAACTTTTTTTTAAGTGTTTTTGTTTGAAAGCATACCAAAATGTAGCCACCATATGGGCATTTTCTTGCATGGCTTTCAAAATGATGCCTGAAGGAAAAACTCGGCCTCTAACTGGAAGCCTACAGCAAATATAGGTTACCTACAGTATAGACATGAGGGATTTACCCATAGTTATAATCCTAAATGGTTCTCATCTCCTCATTTGAGACAATCACCTCTTATTCACACAGGGCATACTCTCTGTACTTCAAGTCCCAATTTCAAGTCTCACTTGAGAACAAGTTCTACCTACCCTGGATTTTCTGGGATTTTTTTTTATCTTTGCTTATCAAATACATTGTTTTACTGCACTGAAAAATAGATCTGTATGTGAAAAGAATTCTGGTTTTAGTTCACAAGTTAATGTCACCATATCCAAGGCCCACATCCCCCTCCCTCAGAAATTCACAATTAAACTTCCCTGAGGAGTTACACAACACCCCAAAGCGCCCTTGACTTGTATCTACTGGAAGAATCTGTGGCCTCTTTCTTATCTGGCTTAAACAAAGTATTTAGAGGCAGCTTAAGCTACAATAATCATCTTTTTCTCTTAGAGAGTATACACCAATTGTTATAATACTCAAAACACAAGTGAGCAACAGTGGCAATACACACACTGAATTGTGCTCGGTCAGCAGGGCTTTAAACAAACTGCTGCACAGAAGCTGTAGCAGGGAATGCCCATGCGTGACCTGTTACTACTGAAGACGTGTTTCCAAAGTAACTACACTCCCTCCCTTGTGAAGATGCTTCGGATGGGCGCTGCAGCTGTTTATCTACTAAGATGTTGAGGAGAACCACAGAGATTTCCTAGGGAAAAGGAACCAGAGGTCAAACACAGGTATCTCTGGGGCAAATCCCTCTGATGGGCCCAGGTGGACAAGACATCAACTTAAGCACTGGCCTCATCCCAGATGGGCTTGAGCCCAGGACAGATGGCAACGTGAGATGTCCTCCCGCAGACAGAAAACTAGGACAACATTCCTGGTTCAAGTGACCTGTGAGATACAGGTGGGCCCAGAGCTATGAAGAAATGACAGCACCTTAGTACACACCCTTACATATATAAAAGATACATCAAGTTTTCTGTAGTTATATTTGCTTTTTGTTAAAAGACACGTTTTCACCAGAACACATATTTTGAAACTGACCTTGTTAAGTCAGTAAGTCTTGGTAAACTTTTGGTCAGAGAGAGAAGATATCACCGTTCTCCTTCCTAAGATTTGTAAGGGAAAGAATCAATACTTTTCCTCTTTTCTATTTCAAAGGACTTTCAAGCTTAAACCCAACTGCAACCTCTCACCCTCCAAATATACAAACATATACACACCACCTAACTCACTTCAATACTTTTCATGGTAGATGTTTTAAAGTTAAAGCTTAGCAGATACCACCATCAATCCCAGAGTAAACATTTTTAAAGAAAAAATAATTACAGAACATCTTTTTATTATTTTTTAAATCAAGCAGTCTTTGAATTTTTAATCATTTTTGATTCCCACGTTGAGCTGCTAATTTGATTAATGCATAAAGGTTAATGACTGTTGTCTTTAAAATCTGCCTTGTTATCAATACGTAATTGTGCCTTTTTGTTCTGTTTAGGGCTGACAACCTTCATTTGTACCTTTTCTCATATTTCTCTTGCTTGGTACAGCTTTACCAATCCAGTAATTTTTTTAACTTTTATTAAGATTAAACAAATAATTTTGTTTTACTTGTATGTCAAATAATACATAGCTCTTGGTGTGTGTATGTGTGTTAAAATAATCTGGAACCCTTGATCTTTAAGTGGGCAACTATGACCAGTCGCAATTATTAATAATTAGAAACTGATACACTTAACTTTATTTCTTTCATTTTATATTTTATCTACCATTAATCTTACTTTGCTCTTATTTCTTTTTCCCCTTTCCTTATTTTCCCAGTTATATCTAGTTACTATACATGCTCTTCCCATCCCAAAAAGATCTGTGGTATTTTTCTTTGAGATTAGTGATCATTCTCTTTCTGAACATTCACAAACACTTCCCTACTATTGTTTAAAAACAAAATTCCTACTGTTTTCTCAACCACCACCCTCTGCAAAGTAAGATGAAATCATTTGAATGCTTTGACTCTCAACCCCAACTCTTAGCTAAGAGTTCAGTGCTTTTAAATTCATACAATTCTTAGTTTTCCCATTAAGAATTTCTCTTCCTTTTCAAAAACCCTTATTAGTAGCTTTATCAGATGTTCCCACTCTATCATCCATGTATCGATACACAGTGAAAAGACGGCTTCTCACGGCTGCTGTTACTCCTCTCCACCTTTCCCTAGTTAAGATCTCTGTTATAACTAATTTGCAATTTGGTTCAAATTCTTTAAGAATCTTCCTAAGATGGACTAGCATGTTAGATTTTTAGCTGTGACTCAGTTTCACATGCCCCTGCTTTGTGAAGTGGGAGCCAGGAGTCTCTAAACCCCCTGCCTGCTTTGCAGCTGGGTCCCTGTTAGGTTCTGCCAATAGAGGGCGCCAGAGGGACCCGCAGGCTGGTGGAGGGAAAAGGAGTGCTCCAGTTTGCAGTCTATGCTTTTCAGCATCGCTCACGCCCCACTGCTTCACGCCAGCAGCAGCAATTGTTCCTGCAGCAGCACTTGTTCCTGCAGCACCAGTTCGATCCAGTTTGCAGGCTGCTCACACCTGCAAAAGCAACCTTCCTGCACTTCCCTCTGGAAACACCAGCCCTGCCTACCTGGAAGGTCCTCAGAAATCTGAGTGCCAGAACCACACAGAGCCCCTCCTCCCAGATCCAGTGTTTTAACTCCTAACTTCCTGCCAGTGTCACCTCTGGGATAGCTGAGAGCTGCACTGTCAAATACTGCTGAAATTAACCACACGTGGCTACCAAGCCCATGAAACCTGTCCGACTGAGATGTGCTGTCAGCATAAAACATATCCTGGACTGAGTATGGAAATAAGAATGTGATATGGTCCACTAACATATTTTATATTGATTATATGTTAAGATGAGAACATCTTGGATATACTAGGGAAAATAAAATCTTAGAATTGTTTCTTTTGATGTGGCTACTAAAAAAATTATAATTACATAGATGGATCACAATATATTTCGAGTAACAGCACCAACGGTGAGTTGCTTTGTTGTGGCTCTTTTGCCTTTTCAGCTCCTAAATGCCTCATTAACAATTCTTGCATTAAATTCTCTCCGTAAAAGTAACTGATGAGTTCTGTCTCCGTAGTGGATTCTGACTGCTAGCTGTTTACATTAATAAGTTCTCCAAATCCTTACGTGTCTGTAAGCCTCTTTCTCACCCTGGCAGGTGAATGAGCGCGCAACACAGAATTGGGGGCTCTGGGTCCTTTCTCAGGAATCCCTAGATGTCATTGGCCTTCGAGCTTCCAGCCTGGCAAAGAAAAGCCTAAACCCGGACTGATCCCATTTCCTTTATAAATTAGTGGTTCTTTCTGTCAGGAAGCTTATCAGATTTCTTCTTTATCCTTAGAGCTCAGAAATTTTAGCAGTCTAACCAGGTGCACATCTTTTCTCATCACTCCCTCCCAGAATAGAGGCCTCTCAATTTGCAGCCTCCAATCTTTCTTCAGTTCAGCGAAATGTTTTTATATCATTTAATTATCACTGCTCCTCCCTCCCACTTTCCTTTATTTCCATCTAGAATTTAGTCTATTTCATCAAATACACGGAGTTATTCTCCTCACCATCCTTCAACATCCATGAAATCAAGACATACCGTAATATCAGTGCATCTTACCAACCAAGTGACAATAGTCACCAGAGCTACAAACACCAAAAGCACCATTCAAATATGCCAACAGTTCTTGCCAGAAACACCTTTTTTGAGAGCCTTTCTCCCAAGCTGCTGCTTCTTTTCATCTCCTACTCACCAGCGGTCTGAACTACGTTAAGCAGGGGTGCCTGCTCAGTCCCCTGTCAAGGGAACCAAGAGAAAGTCTCTCTGCTCCTGTCTCCCACCCTCTACCCATTCAGAGCAGTCAACAGCGGCAGAGAAATCAGAAGGTTCTCTCCGCAGCATTCAGATAGACTGGGGCCAACACTGGTGATCTTCGTGGTATGCCAAAACTAACCTACTGGCTCATACCCATCCATCAGATGCTCTACTAAGAAAAATTAGACTGGGAATTAGACTGAAATTGCAATGAGAAGACAATGGAGATGCTCCCAAGCCTCCAACTCCCCCCTAGAAGCCCATCCACCTTTTACATTTCCATCCAACTTTCTTACTCCACGTTAAAGGTTTCCTACTTAAAGTGCTTTGGGCAGAGGGAAGGGACTGAAAGTGCTGGACGGGGCAACACGAGGCGCTGTGCATTGATTCTCACGGAAACCACCTCCCTCCACTGTGTCTTCACTATGACCTGTTCAGTTCAGTTGCTCAGTCGTGTCCGACTCTGAGATCCCATGAACCGCAGCACGCCAGGCCTCCCTGTCCATCACCATCTCCCAGAGTTCACTCACACTCATGTCCATTGAGTCAGTGATACCATCCAGCCATCTCATCCTCTGCCGTCCCCTTCTTCTCCTGCCCCTAATCCCTCCCAGCATCAGGGTCTTTTCCAATGAGTCAACTCTTCGCATGAGGTGGCCAAAGTATTAGAGCTTCAGCTTTAGCATCAGTCCTTCCAATGAACACCCAGGACTGATCAGAATGGACTGGTTGGATCTCCTTGCACATCCATACATGACCACCGGAAAAACCATAGTCTTGACTATACTGGCCTTTGTTGGCAAAGTAAGGTCTCTGCTTTTGAATATGCTATCTAGGTTGGTCATAACTTTTCTTCCAAGGAGTAAGCGTTTTTTAATTTCATGGCTGCAATCACCATCTGCAGTGATTTTGGAGCCTCAAAAAATAAAGTCTGACACTGTTTCCAGTGTTTCCCCATCTACTTGCCATGAAGTATGGGACCAGATGCCATGATCTTCATTTTCTGCATGTTGAGCTTTAAGCCAACTTTCTCACTCTCCTCTTTCACTTTCATCAAAAGGCTTTTTAGTTCCTCTTCATTTTCTACCATAAGGGTGGTGTCACCTGCATATCTGAGGTGACTGATATTTCTCCCAGCAATCTTGATTCCAGCTTGTGCTTCCTCCAGCCCAGCGTTTCTCATGATGTACTCTGCATAAAAGTTAAATAAGCAAGATGAAAATATACAGCCTTGATGTACTTCTTTTCCTATTTGGAACCAGTCTGTTGTTCCATGTCCAGTTCTAACTGTTGCTTCCTGACCTGCATACAGATTTCTCAAGAGGCAGGTCAGGTGGTCTGGTATTCCCATCTCTTTCAGCATTTTCCACAGTTGATTGTGATCCACACAGTCAAAGACTTTGGCATAGTCAAGAAAGCAGAAATAGATGTTTTTCTGGAACTCTCTTGCCTTTTCCATGATTTGGCAGATGTTGTACTTTCTCCCCCCCAAAAATAAAAAAGACATCTTGCTATAAGAAAGAGTCCTGAATATTCGTTGAAGGACTGATGCTGAAGTTAAAACTCCAATACTTTGGCTACCTGATGTAAACAGCCAACTCATTGGAAAAGATCCTGATGCTGGGAAAGACTGAAGGCGGGAGGAGAAGGGAACAACAGCGGATGAGATGGCTGGATGGCATCACTGACTTGATGGACATAAGTTTGAGTAGGCTTCGGAGTTGGGATGGACAGGGAGGCCTGGAGTGCTACAGTCCGTGGCGTCCCAAAGAGAAGGACACGCCTGAGTAACTAGGCTGAACTGGTAGAGAAACCCAGTCCCCCTGTGCCGCAAGCACTGTGTAGTCTTTCTAGACACACAGGGTAGAAACTACTGACACCAAAACAATCAAATAAGAGCAGTTTCACAAGGGGCTAGACAGCATTGTCCAGTTTTGCAGCTCACTGATAATCATCAGGTATAATTAAAGGACAGGTCTTAGAGAATCAGTGGAGAGCAGAGAAACCACCTATATCACAGAGTACTGCTTTGATTAAGTATTACACAGTAGTAAGTTCAAGATTAAACTCCACGGCAAGCACCTATCCTGTAAGGCTGGTGAAATGCTCAGCCAATTGCCATAAAGCACAGTCTAGCTCAGAGAAGGACATTCTCTTTGGAAAGCTGAAGAGCAAATAAGTTGCATGTGAAACAAGGGGACAATCCACCTCCAAAGGGCATGTGCTACAAAAGCAATTCTGTTCCCAAAACACTCTTTGAAACCCACTCCAAGGAAAGGATAAATAGTCAAATTTTGTATCACTGAGCATGGCCACAATTGTTATTGTTCGCTAATTAAACACAGGCTTTCAAAAAGAACCTCTATCGGTCTCACTTTTGAATAAAGACGGCCCCATGGTTTTTATTCCAACTACTCTACAACCTCACAACAAATATCAAGGGTTGAAGGGGCTTTCTCTGTGAGACCAGGCCCATCGTTCCGTTTAAAGTCACCTTGGACCACACAGGAAGTACAACAGACAGCCTCAGCACCCATCACGCCCAACCCACACTGTGCTCTCCCCAAACAACACGATCCATGTTCGCACCTCTCTGACACTATTCATCAGCTAAAATTTCATTCCTTGGCAGGTGTTTTATTTCTAGCATCCCTACAAAATCATGCTGAAGAAAAAATAAATTTGAATAGAAACACATTGATCTGAAAGCCACACTATTCAGTACATTGGATTTCGTTTTAATTTTCACCTTAAACACAAAATGAGACAGCAGAAACACGTATCAAAAGAGCAAATGAAGTGAAACTCTATGATTTTACCTACTGTCATCTTACGGCAACTCCTGTTCATTTCCTTACTTGCCATTTCCCCGTCTCTGACTCGCAAGTTAAATCACAGACATACTTTAAGAAATAAGAATTACCATTCAGAACGCACATCAATGACAAAAATAAAAGAAACAAATGGAGTTTCCCAAAATGAAAACACATTAAAAAGCACTTTTCAGAAATGTACTGTGCAGACCATAGTGTGAGGACTAGGACTCGCCCTGCAGGAGACAGCGGAGCAGAGAGGAGCCAGCCAGACTCAGCTCCGCTTTATTCCAACAAAAGCATCCAGACTCATGCGGTCCTTTCTCTCTGTTCCATTTCAGTTCAGTCACTCAGTCAGTCATGTCCCATTATTTGCAACCCCATTGCAGCACACCAGGCTTCCCTGTCCATCACCAACTCCCAGAGTTTACTCAAACTCACATCCATCGAGTTAGTGATGACATCCGACCATCTCTTCTTCTGTCGTCCCCTTCTCCTCCTGCCTTCAATTTTTCCCAGCATCAGAGTCTTTTCCAATGAATCAGTTCTTCACATCAGGTGGCCCAACTACTGGATTTTCAGCTTCCTTCCAGTGAATATTCAGGACTGATCTCCTTCAGAATGGACTGGTTGGATCTCCTTGCAGTCCAAGGGACTCTCAAGAGTCTTCTCCAACACCACAGTTCAAAAGCATCAATTCTTCAGCACTCAACTTTCTTTATAGTCCAACGTTCGCATCCATACATGACTATTGGAAAAACTACAGCTTTGACTAGATGGACCTTTTGTCTGTTCCATTTGATTTGTTACTTTTAATAGGGAAGACTTTAGATACAACTTATGTCATTCAAACAGAAAAATGCATAACATTCAACTAATAACAACTATCATTTATGGAGTACCTCCATATGCCAAGGATTTTAACAGGAGTTTTACATACGTTATTTCATTTAATCCTAACAAAAAAATCCCAGGGAGTCGTTGTCATTCACCTTTCAGAACTGAAGAAACCAAAACTGAGAGAAGTTTAATAAACTGCTCAAAATATGGGGCGGTAATTGTTTTCTACCTTTGTAACTCCCGACACCACGTGCAAGTCACTATACGAGGTGGTCCTGACTACGTTAACTAAAACGTCCAGTCAAAGCTCCCCAAAGTAAAACGCTCCATGTTCTGATCCAAATATTAATACAAGCGTCCAGTTTTTCCTCCCCCCTTAACGAAGCCCTTCCTTCTTCCATCCGACGATGGAGGACACAACCTACTGGCCCTGATGCAGCTGCAAACACGACACAGACGCTGATACTACATGGTGACAAGTGGCTGTCAGACTATCCAGCAAGCAGGTCCACGCTTTTCTTTTTCCACCCACAGACTCCTGAGGTCAGGAAATTCTGCTACAGTGCTATTTCACAGGCACCAACCTGTGTACAAAATTACATGAATGAAGAAGCATAAACTGAAGAGTTTCATGCTGCGTATGCGTGCCAAACACCATGTATAACACTGAAAAATTCAGACGTTTGTGATGGTCTTTTGCCCTTCAGTTACTAAGGCTGAGAAGGTAATAAATTACTGTCTAAGCTGCTTTGCAAAGGCCCCAGTGCCTAGGCAGTGCCCAAAGTTAGCAGTTACAGAAGTGGGATCCTCCCAAACCTCTTCACTAATCCACAGTGTAATTCTAAGTGAGAAGGAAAAGGAAGCGTGGTGTCGGAGTGAGGAGGACGTGTGCTCACCAGGCTTTTGAAATGGACTGCTGACTATGGGGCAGACTATCAAAAAGGGAAATACAATGGCATGGGAGCAATATTAACTACAGCTAATCGTTACACCCATGTTTAACAACATAAAAACTTTGAAATGGCAGGTAAACCGCACCGACCCACACAAAGGAAAATACCTTCAGCGTGTTAACAACCATTTCCAAATTTCAGCTCTATTACAGGCCTGAGGAACTGAGGCTTTTTAATTATGCAATATCCGTCACCGACACAATGTTCCAATCCCACGCAGCACGAACCATGTTAGCTAAACCAACAAAATGAATAATTTAACTCCTAGCCAGCAGGAATTCGCTATGCCACGTTCATTATTTACCTCACAACACCCATTCCTCTCATTTTTGAAATAACAGCTGTAGGTGTTCAAGATGAGCCCACTGGCTACTTACACAGATTCTGATTCACATTATCACAGGAAAATCAATCCATCCTTCATTTCCAAAAAAAAAAAAAAATCAAAGTTATCAAGGCTGTACCATCAACCTTTCCTCTTACTGGTCTTCCTCATTAAATTCTAACCCATCAAATGCCAATAATCACTAATCCATAATATAATCAAGACATCATACTTCTGATAAAGCTCATAAGCTATGTTGTCACCGCAGCACGCACGCACGCACGCACGCATACACACACAAAGTATCTCCTCAGCAACTGTGTATTTTCACACCTTTTGCTATTTTAACTTTCTTCTTGTACCAGAAAAAAAAAATTTCTTTTTTCATTAAGAAGGGACAATTTTAGCATATTAGACAAAATGTTTCTATCATTTTCCTTCCTGGGAAAAATCTTATGGACTCTCATTGTAACTAACAGGATTGTGAAAAGCAGCGCGAAACCAGATGTACTCCTGGTGATCCACAACAAATTTTATCAGAGACCAAAGCTTGAACTCCATCACTCTCTCTCAGCCAAGTATCAGAAGCCTCCCAGTCAGTCCACAGTATGCAGGAGGCCTCTCCTGCTTCTATTCTGCAGAGATGATAGCCATCGTGGAGATGTGAAAAATGGCCCCTGAAGCAGATACCGCAGTTTTATAAGCAGCTAGAATTGTACTGAATTGTACTCAACTCCTAGTTAAAACAATTTTGAAGATAAATAAATACTGTCAAGGAAGAAAAATTTCAGGGATAACTATAAATTTCATTAAGATATATAGCAGATGTTACATGCAACATGAATATTCATCCCATCTGCCTTCTACTGCAATCCATTTTATCTTTACAGTGATATCCAAATATCTCAACGTAAAATGCTTACACAATACAAAAATTCAATGACAACACGTTTGTGGTGCAAACAGTTTTGTCATTTTTTGCTTAGTTCAACATGACTAAGTTCGTTAATGTATTTTGACAGACTTGCATAACATCCTAAAATGTTTTGAACAATGCAGTTTAGGCCGCAATGCAATATTAATGAGTGAATAATGTTCTTGAATATAAGGTTTAATATTTAATGATTCAGAGTGCTGCCTGGATTTGATGCAGAAGAAAAATGTGGTTTGGAATCACCTCATTTATCTGGGCACCTGCAAAAAAGACCACGGACTCCAGGCAAACCTTTAGCCTAAACTTTGAGCTGAGGTCTCAGGTGTGAAATTGATGCTTTGCCAACTGAATTTCTAAGCTTATCAGTATTCACGATATCACACCATCTATCAAGTGTCATTCACCAGAATTTTTAAATTACTAGGAACTCACACATCTGTGCCAAGAGGTGTGGGGAAAAAATAAGGAGGGTTTGTGTAAAAAAAACAGCACTGGGTGGTCTGCATTCAAATCTACTGAGGAACCAAATCTGCCAGTTGCATCAACATGTCAATTCAATTATTCATAGCAAGTTCAGATCAATAATGACTTATCTCTATATCTTCTACATATGTAAAGAGAGGCTGCTAATCTAAAAAATTTCAGGGAAGCCGAAACTGGTTCAATGTGTACATCTAATCCAATGAATGGATAATCTGCACCCACTACAGGACTTGCCTCATTTGCAAACAATACTATGTCTTACAGATGAGCATAAAAAGAACAAGAGCAGGATTTACTGAAATCAGTTAAGTAATCCTCAAAACCTCAGCACTGTGAAGGACTGTAAAGCACTCCTCACTGGAATGTTACTATTATGAAGCCCCAGTCAAAGGATGTAAATATTGCCTAAAGCCCCACAGTCATCGCCACGTACAGTTCTCAACAGCCAAGTCACTAATCACGAGCTTAAGAATCGACTCTGCCACGTACTGATTTCTCAATATAACCTCTCTATTCTACTGGTTTTCTCACAGGAAGATGGGCACAGTCACATCCTCTGTCACACAACTGTTACAGAATCAAATTAAATGATATTGGTAAGCACTAAGGCAAACGAAAAGCATTCACAGCAATGTGAGTAAACAAAGAAAAACCTGGGTAGCATTTACCCAGCACCTGCAATGATCTTGGGCAACGCCTTCACTGACATGATCACCACGGTGGTGGGAACACAGCAATTTCTACGGTGCCTCCTTTAGTTTCTACAATAGAGGAGGAAAATAAGCACGAAATAACTGCGGAATCAACACAAATACATGGCTGAAATAGTTTCTCATCCTAAACTTACATGTAATGGCTTATTTCGATAGTTTATAAAATATCTTCATTTGGGGAAAAAAAGCATCAGTGATACTCAATGCTGTATTAACCAATTTGATATAACATGTTCTTATCACTAGTTAAAGTATTTATTGAGTATATATTATGTGTACAAAGCACTATGTTAAAAAAATAAAAAATCAGTGATTCTGCCATCAACCACAGTAACATCCCTTCCTTTATGTCATAAGATCTAAACAATACTAAGTTCACTTTATTCCATTTTTACCAAATCAGCAACTATATCAAAAATTATTCCAAAAAGAAGTAAAACTGTTTTCAAATATGTACTGTAGAAAACTTGAAAAGCTTGCCAATGATATATAAACAGTCTTAGTTCACTGTAAGATCTTAATTACCACCACTGCCACAGACAGTCCATTTTTTTTCTGTTTAAACCATTTTAAAGAACTGATGCTATAATTCAAAGAAAATTAATTAATTTCTCCTAAGCATCAGTCATGATGCTCCTACAGGTAATGATGGTATTTCTTTAAGGGTGCATAGATTGAGTAACTAGAATTTTCTCAAGTGTGAACAACTGAGACAAAAAAGCAGGTATTCACTTGGTGTTTTCTACACACTCCAGTCCAAAAAAAATATTAAATTATCGATGCATCAGCTTTTACAATTATTCTCCAGTTTACGATGTATTTAAGGGCAGAACAGAATCCTTAGGAAAATGACAGGAAGAATACACCAGAAACTGTAAATGATGGTTACCACTGCAGTCAGATGGGGTACTGGGCTTAGCTTTTTCACTTGTGATATTGACATTTTACGTAAACCACATTTAAATAAAATAAGTTAGAGCAGCACTGACTATTGGAAACAGAATGCAAACTAAAAATGCAGTTTTAAATTTTCTAAGTCACATGAAAAAAAGTAAAAGTAACCAGGTCAAATTCATTTTTAAAAAATTTATCTGATTTAGCCCAATATATCCAAAATATTATCACTGCCATGTGAAATCAATACAAATTATCAAAGAGATATTTCATATTTTTTTTCACAGTGAGTCTTTGAAATCTGGTGGACATTTTATATTTAGAGCAGCTGCCAATTTGGACCAACCACACTTCAAGTGCCTAACTACCGGCTACAAAAAGTTTCAAAAGGCCTATCAAGGCGTAAGTTAGGTATTTTTCTTCCTAAATTTCAAAGCGACAAATAATAGATAAGTAATAAATAAATGAAAACTTCTCTTATCAGTTCTCAGCTCATGGCAAGCTACTGGTTCACTACTGATTTCTAAGATCTTTATCCAACCCTTGTATGCTATTTACTTTCTTGGTACATATATATTTCATGTGCAATGCCACTGACTGTCTTCATTTCAGGGTTTTAACCACTGACACGTTAGCAGAAGTGGCTACAGCTAATCACCTGGATCTCTTCTCAGAATATCTTTAAAAACTAAACACAACTGCATCCTTTTCCGCCACACCTAACACTCCAACAATGGAGACCCACGGACTTTATATCTCCCAGCCCTTGAAAACAATTTTCCGAGCAAACAAACAAAAAAAAAAGTGTAAGGCATCAATACATAAGGAAAACCATCAATTTTAGAAATCATATTACCCAAAAGAATTTTTTCAAACGAAAAGCTACATTAAGTTTTTTAAATCACTTGTTGCTCTGAAAAGAATAAAATAGTTCTCATTTCTCCCACTTACCCCTTCAGGCATGCATGTGTGCCTGTGTAGTTGCTCAGTCACCGCCAACTCTTTGCGACCCTCTGGACTATAGCCTGACAGGCTCCTCAGTCCAAGGGATTCTCCAGGCAAGAACACTGGAGTGAGTTGCAATTTCCTTATCCTGGGGATCTTCCCAACCCAGGGATCAAAACTGCATCTCCTGCATTGCAGGCAGATTCTTAACCCGCTGACCCACTGAGGAAGCCTCTTTCCTGGGCACACTCTTGAAAAAAGATAATCAATGGCTTATGCAAAAGAGAACAAATTCACAGAGCCTCCATTAGCTTATCTTTCCTGTATTTTCACCAATATAAAGATTTTCTATACTTCTTAGTAAGAATAAAGGCAAGAAGAAATAAGAAACGGCATTTGAAAAAAACACTATACAACTAGAGAATAATTCTCTGAAATGGATGGATGGATCAGATAGACAATTTATAGAGCATTTGCTATGATTCTGTAAGTCACTGGGCTATGCTAAGAAGTTTACAGGGAGTATCCCATTTAATCCTCAAAATAACCTTGATGATAACCAATGGTAGGCGTCATTACTGTCCTCCATCTAACTGATGAGTAAACTGACTGAAGAAGTTAAGCAATTACTATGTGGCCTCCAAACTAGTAACCTGTAAAGCTGGAATTAAAGCCAAGTAGTCTGACCTTTCGAAGAAGGCAATGGCACCCCACCCCAATACTCTTGCCTGGAAAATCCCATGGATGGAGGAGCCTGGTAGGCTGCAGTCCATGGGGTCGCTAAGAGTCGAACAGGACTGAGCGACTTCATTTTCACTTTTCACTTTCCTGCACTGGAGAAGGAAATGGCACCCCACTCCAGTGTTCTTGCCTGGAGAATCCCAGGGATGGGGGAGCCTGGTGGGCTGCCGTCTATGGGGTCGCACAGAGTCGGACATGACTGACGTGACTTAGAGGCAGCAGAAGCAGCAAAAATCCATGATAATTACGCTTTCCTGCTACTGGAATAATTTCACTCGTAGTATATGACAGTTCACAAAAAACATACTCTGTATAGAGATAACCTGGATGAAGGCAAGCACCACCAAAAGAAAGACTGCTCATATAAGACTACCAGAGGCTACAATAATTTCTAAATCATTTTTAGCTTGCTTTAATAGAATTAACTCAGAATTAGAGTACTATTAAAACAGGGACACAATTACATTTTTTTTATTTTCAACTATCTATAGAACCCTCATTAAAACTGCTCTTCCATTACATGTCACATAATAATGACATCTCCTGAATTCTTCATACACAATAAAATCACACTGGCAGTAAATGTTGCAATGATATTAACTTACATTCATTTAAATAGTGATAGCACAAGAATAAAAATGAAAATGAGTGACACTGTTCTAAGTTTCATAATGGTCTCCAAGATGAAATGAAATGGCTAAGTCACGGAAAAATAAAATACACATTTGTATTTCTACTAGTTACAGTATATACATATCTGAGAATGTAGTAAAAAAATAAGTAACCAATGGGACCAATTCAGAACCTTTTGAAAAAAAAATTAATCCTAAAAGCATCAAGGATCTATTTTACAATTAACCAAGATAATCCTCAGAAAGCAGATTCTCAGGTAAGATAAATGTTTCAAAGACAATATGCAACAAGATTTACAAAAGACTATTAGAACCTGAAACTCTCATTATTGCCAGTTCTTAAAAATTCCACATCTACAGGGCTAAAGGAGTACCGAACTGGCAAACATGCCCCTAAAACAGAGAACTGCTGGCTTAAAAAAAAAAAAAAAAAAAGGAAGAAGAAGGGCTTCAAATGGTAAATTAACCTCTCTGAGTTTGGGAGATGTGTATAAGAGACAGATATTAATGAGTGAATAATGTTCTTGAATATAAGGTTTAATATTTAATGATTCAGAGTGCTGCCTGGATTTGATGCAGAAGAAAAATGTGGTTTGGAATCACCTCATTTATCTGGGCACCTGCAAAAAAGACCACGGACTCCAGGCAAACCTTTAGCCTAAACTTTGAGCTGAGGTCTCAGGTGTGAAATTGATGCTTTGCCAACTGAATTTCTAAAGCTTATCAGTATTCACGATATCACACCATCTATCAAGTGTCATTCACCAGAATTTTTAAATTACTAGGAACTCACACATCTGTGCCAAGAGGTGTGGGGAAAAAATAAGGAGGGTTTGTGTAAAAAAAACAGCACTGGGTGGTCTGCATTCAAATCTACTGAGGAACCAAATCTGCCAGTTGCATCAACATGTCAATTCAATTATTCATAGCAAGTTCAGATCAATAATGACTTATCTCTATATCTTCTACATATGTAAAGAGAGGCTGCTAATCTAAAAAATTTCAGGGAAGCCGAAACTGGTTCAATGTGTACATCTAATCCAATGAATGGATAATCTGCACCCACTATAGGACTTGCCTCATTTGCAAACAATACTATGTCTTACAGATGAGCATAAAAAGAACAAGAGCAGGATTTACTGAAATCAGTTAAGTAATCCTCAAAACCTCAGCACTGTGAAGGACTGTAAAGCACTCCTCACTGGAATGTTACTATTATGAAGCCCCAGTCAAAGGATGTAAATATTGCCTAAAGCCCCACAGTCATCGCCACGTACAGTTCTCAACAGCCAAGTCACTAATCACGAGCTTAAGAATCGACTCTGCCACGTACTGATTTCTCAATATAACCTCTCTATTCTACTGGTTTTCTCACAGGAAGATGGGCACAGTCACATCCTCTGTCACACAACTGTTACAGAATCAAATTAAATGATATTGGTAAGCACTAAGGCAAACGAAAAGCATTCACAGCAATGTGAGTAAACAAAGAAAAACCTGGGTAGCATTTACCCAGCACCTGCAATGATCTTGGGCAACGCCTTCACTGACATGATCACCACGGTGGTGGGAACACAGCAATTTCTACGGTGCCTCCTTTAGTTTCTACAATAGAGGAGGAAAATAAGCACGAAATAACTGCGGAATCAACACAAATACATGGCTGAAATAGTTTCTCATCCTAAACTTACATGTAATGGCTTATTTCGATAGTTTATAAAGTATCTTCATTTGGGGAAAAAAAAGCATCAGTGATACTCAATGCTGTATTAACCAATTTGATATAACATGTTCTTATCACTAGTTAAAGTATTTATTGAGTATATATTATGTGTACAAAGCACTATGTTAAAAAAATAAAAAATCAGTGATTCTGCCATCAACCACAGTAACATCCCTTCCTTTATGTCATAAGATCTAAACAATACTAAGTTCACTTTATTCCATTTTTACCAAATCAGCAACTATATCAAAAATTATTCCAAAAAGAAGTAAAACTGTTTTCAAATATGTACTGTAGAAAACTTGAAAAGCTTGCCAATGATATATAAACAGTCTTAGTTCACTGTAAGATCTTAATTACCACCACTGCCACAGACAGTCCATTTTTTTTCTGTTTAAACCATTTTAAAGAACTGATGCTATAATTCAAAGAAAATTAATTAATTTCTCCTAAGCATCAGTCATGATGCTCCTACAGGTAATGATGGTATTTCTTTAAGGGTGCATAGATTGAGTAACTAGAATTTTCTCAAGTGTGAACAACTGAGACAAAAAAGCAGGTATTCACTTGGTGTTTTCTACACACTCCAGTCCAAAAAAAATATTAAATTATCGATGCATCAGCTTTTACAATTATTCTCCAGTTTACGATGTATTTAAGGGCAGAACAGAATCCTTAGGAAAATGACAGGAAGAATACACCAGAAACTGTAAATGATGGTTACCACTGCAGTCAGATGGGGTACTGGGCTTAGCTTTTTCACTTGTGATATTGACATTTTACGTAAACCACATTTAAATAAAATAAGTTAGAGTAGCACTGACTATTGGAAACAGAATGCAAACTAAAAATGCAGTTTTAAATTTTCTAAGTCACATGAAAAAAAGTAAAAGTAACCAGGTCAAATTCATTTTTAAAAAATTTATCTGATTTAGCCCAATATATCCAAAATATTATCACTGCCATGTGAAATCAATACAAATTATCAAAGAGATATTTCATATTTTTTTTCACAGTGAGTCTTTGAAATCTGGTGGACATTTTATATTTAGAGCAGCTGCCAATTTGGACCAACCACACTTCAAGTGCTTAACTACCGGCTACAAAAAGTTTCAAAAGGCCTATCAAGGCGTAAGTTAGGTATTTTTCTTCCTAAATTTCAAAGCGACAAATAATAGATAAGTAATAAATAAATGAAAACTTCTCTTATCAGTTCTCAGCTCATGGCAAGCTACTGGTTCACTACTGATTTCTAAGATCTTTATCCAACCCTTGTATGCTATTTACTTTCTTGGTACATATATATTTCATGTGCAATGCCACTGACTGTCTTCATTTCAGGGTTTTAACCACTGACACGTTAGCAGAAGTGGCTACAGCTAATCACCTGGATCTCTTCTCAGAATATCTTTTAAAAACTAAACACAACTGCATCCTTTTCCGCCACACCTAACACTCCAACAATGGAGACCCACGGACTTTATATCTCCCAGCCCTTGAAAACAATTTTCCGAGCAAACAAACAAAAAAAAAAAGTGTAAGGCATCAATACATAAGGAAAACCATCAATTTTAGAAATCATATTACCCAAAAGAATTTTTTCAAACGAAAAGCTACATTAAGTTTTTTAAATCACTTGTTGCTCTGAAAAGAATAAAATAGTTCTCATTTCTCCCACTTACCCCTTCAGGCATGCATGTGTGCCTGTGTAGTTGCTCAGTCACCGCCAACTCTTTGCGACCCTCTGGACTATAGCCTGACAGGCTCCTCAGTCCAAGGGATTCTCCAGGCAAGAACACTGGAGTGAGTTGCAATTTCCTTATCCTGGGGATCTTCCCAACCCAGGGATCAAAACTGCATCTCCTGCATTGCAGGCAGATTCTTAACCCGCTGACCCACTGAGGAAGCCTCTTTCCTGGGCACACTCTTGAAAAAAGATAATCAATGGCTTATGCAAAAGAGAACAAATTCACAGAGCCTCCATTAGCTTATCTTTCCTGTATTTTCACCAATATAAAGATTTTCTATACTTCTTAGTAAGAATAAAGGCAAGAAGAAATAAGAAACGGCATTTGAAAAAAACACTATACAACTAGAGAATAATTCTCTGAAATGGATGGATGGATCAGATAGACAATTTATAGAGCATTTGCTATGATTCTGTAAGTCACTGGGCTATGCTAAGAAGTTTACAGGGAGTATCCCATTTAATCCTCAAAATAACCTTGATGATAACCAATGGTAGGCGTCATTACTGTCCTCCATCTAACTGATGAGTAAACTGACTGAAGAAGTTAAGCAATTACTATGTGGCCTCCAAACTAGTAACCTGTAAAGCTGGAATTAAAGCCAAGTAGTCTGACCTTTCGAAGAAGGCAATGGCACCCCACCCCAATACTCTTGCCTGGAAAATCCCATGGATGGAGGAGCCTGGTAGGCTGCAGTCCATGGGGTCGCTAAGAGTCGAACAGGACTGAGCGACTTCATTTTCACTTTTCACTTTCCTGCACTGGAGAAGGAAATGGCAACCCACTCCAGTGTTCTTGCCTGGAGAATCCCAGGGATAGGGGAGCCTGGTGGGCTGCCATCTACAGGGCCACAGAGTCAGACACAACTGATGTGACTTAGCAGCAGCAGCAGCAGCAGCAGTCTGAGCTTTGAGATCACACATCATGCTCTGCTACTCTTCAGTTCAAAGACAGAAAGGAGTCCTCTGTAAGAAGCAGCATTTTATATTGAAAGTTTAATGTGTGCCACATACTCTATATACGTTATCTTATTTCATCCTCACTTAAAAACAAGCTCAACAGGTAAGTATTTCTTGCAAAATACTAGGTGCAAAAGGCTGTCACCTACTCGGGATCACAGATCACTACTGTGCGGCAAAGCTGGCACTCAGATCAGATCTCTATCCAAAGGCAACGCTTGGTCCTTATTTTTTTTCCCCTCATAATTTAGATAATTTAGGTGGATTTTTAATTTGTATTGGAGAAGCCAATGGCAACCCACTCCAGTACTCTTGCCTGGAAAATCCAATGGACGAAGGAGCCTGGTAGGCTGAAGTCTATGGGGTTGCTAAGAATCGGGCACGACGAAGCAACTTTATTTTCACTTTTTACTTTCATGCATTGGAGAAGGAAATGGCACCCCACTCCAGTGTTCTTGCCTGGAGAATCCCAGGGATGGGGGAGCCTGGTGGGCTGCCGTCTATGGGGTCGCACAGAGTCGGACACGACTGACGTGACTTAGAGGCAGCAGAAGCAGCAAAAATCCATGCTAATTACGCTTTCCTGCTACTGGAATAATTTCACTCGTAGTATATGACAGTTCACAAAAAACATACTCTGTATAGAGATAACCTGGATGAAGGCAAGCACCACCAAAAGAAAGACTGCTCATATAAGACTACCAGAGGCTACAATAATTTCTAAATCATTTTTAGCTTGCTTTAATAGAATTAACTCAGAATTAGAGTACTATTAAAACAGGGACACAATTACATTTTTTTTATTTTCAACTATCTATAGAACCCTCATTAAAACTGCTCTTCCATTACATGTCACATAATAATGACATCTCCTGAATTCTTCATACACAATAAAATCACACTGGCAGTAAATGTTGCAATGATATTAACTTACATTCATTTAAATAGTGATAGCACAAGAATAAAAATGAAAATGAGTGACACTGTTCTAAGTTTCATAATGGTCTCCAAGATGAAATGAAATGGCTAAGTCACGGAAAAATAAAATACACATTTGTATTTCTACTAGTTACAGTATATACATATCTGAGAATGTAGTAAAAAAATAAGTAACCAATGGGACCAATTCAGAACCTTTTGAAAAAAAAATTAATCCTAAAAGCATCAAGGATCTATTTTACAATTAACCAAGATAATCCTCAGAAAGCAGATTCTCAGGTAAGATAAATGTTTCAAAGACAATATGCAACAAGATTTACAAAAGACTATTAGAACCTGAAACTCTCATTATTGCCAGTTCTTAAAAATTCCACATCTACAGGGCTAAAGGAGTACCGAACTGGCAAACATGCCCCTAAAACAGAGAACTGCTGGCTTAAAAAAAAAAAAGAAGAAGAAGAAGAAGGGCTTCAAATGGTAAATTAACCTCTCTGAGTTTGGGTCATTTCAATGGAAACACAAAATAAAGCATTATTTTTTAAAAGCAAAATTAAGACTAGCATAGAACACCACGGAGTTTTTATTTTTATCTGTGTGAGATACATAAAGCTAGTTAAATACTCATATAGCTCAGAAATTTAACAATGGAGGGGAGATCGCTTGGTCAGAGTCCTGGACGTACGGCAGTGAAGAGGCACCGTGGCTGTAAAGACCAGTCTCACTGCCTTCCTTGCCATGAGAAGCCACTAAAATTGATAGTTAGTTGTCAAGTTCAAATGTGGACAGTCTTCTGTTTTACACCTGTAGAGGCTCAGTGCTTCAACTCAGGATTCTGCCCCAAGTTATCTGCCACTTTTTAAGAGGATACTCTTTGGCCTATTTGTTTTATTACTATAAACATAATCTACTTAGCTAAAAACAGATGAATAGAGCTATATGACAATATTTTCACAAATCAGTTAAATCCTAGCCTTAACCTTTTTTATACTTCAAGCCACAATCACTGAAAAACTCCTGAGGAAAATAGTTTTCTTTAGAAAATCACCACTCAGAATTTTGGACCTAGAAGACACTTCAAAGAAATTAATAGAATTTATTTCCTACTGAGGAAGACCACCACCATACCCATCAACTCACATACATGTATCTATCAATCAGTCTAGTCAATCTATTATGGATTAAATCAGTCCCTCTCAAATTCATTTGTTAGCCCTACTGCCTAGTATCTATCTTGGAAGGTACCCTAGCACCTTAGAAGGTGACCTGACAATAATCCAAAATGATCTGACAAGTATTTACTAGGTACCTGAACTCTCTTGGCACTCCATCAGGAACAAAAAGACTACACACTCTATCCCGCTAACCACTACTAAAATCAATGAAAATACCAGCTGAATAAACAGATATGACAAGGCATGGCCATGTGGGCATAATGGAAAACCATCACCTGTTTTTTTATTATTATAGTCCCAATATCTGCAACAATAAAACTAAAGCAGAGACTCATACTGGTAGTGAGCTAACTTGCACAATTTCTTGAAAGTAACTTGGCAACAATAATGTTTTGTACAACCTTTGACCTAGTAATTCTACTTGGTAAAAATTTACCCTAAAGATATAATACTGGGTATGTGTAAATTTAATAACAGGTATATTCAAAGCAGTGTGCTCATGGTAGTGAGTCATTCTGAACCATTTATTTGGAAGCCTCAATGTCTTACGTGAACTACCATGAAATTACCTACTGACAGAACATATCCATGATACATCTTAATGATAAAAACAAAGCACCTCAAAAAACAGGGATAGTATGACACCACTTCTGTGATTCTCCCCCTTCGTATGCATGCCTGTATACTAAAACATTTACAACAGCTGTGTGTGAATTAGTGGGACTGTGGCCATTTTCAATTTATTTTGTTTAGTTGCATATCTCTAATTTTCTATATAGTGTATTTATCTTTGTAATTAGAAGAAACACTTATTACTATCATGTGGCTTGTGACTTTTGCTTTTATCTATAGATATTCTTAGGTCCTAGGAAGATACTGTGGGTGAGATGTCAGAACACAGAAAAGCAGGCCAGGCTACAGTAAGAAATCAACTGTGGGACAAGGTAAGACAAAAAAGCAGAGACAGATTCTACAAGTAATTGAGGCACGGTCCGTGCTCAGAAACAACTCCCCTTATGGAGTGCCTGAGGGACCACAGAAGGCGGATGTCCCGAGGCTGCTAACAAAAAGACTCCAAGGCAGAGGAAGGGAGTAACTCTCTGGACGCCCTTAGGGACCTCAAACTGTACCCTCTGCGGAGCCGCTCCCTGCAATGCTACAATCCATATCTCCCAATCTTCCTTTAGCTTCTTGATTAATTTACTTGCCCTTTCAAAATGTCCTCTAATTCATTACAGCCTTCCTGGAATTGCTGTCTGGCTTCTCAACATGTGATATCAGATGTCCCATAAACAACAGGACTATTATATTAGAGCCGTGAATTAGATCCAAGCATCCCATTTCTCCCCAAGCCTATTAACTTGATGTTCTACAGGCAGAATCTCACTCAATTTGCCATTTACAGAATAATCTTTCCAGGTGTATCTTTCTAGTCTTTCCTGCTGCTCTGGATACCTCTGAAATCTGTATGTTGGGAAAAGTCATCCAATAGGGTAAGAAAATGAAAGCTGTTTCTTTTTTTTCCCCTAATGAATGAAAACTGGAAGGGATGAGGACACAGTGCCACCATTCATGACTGGACGACACTTTTAAGAGAACTGGCTTCCTACATGAAGTACAAAGAGCCACTCATCGTGCAAAGCGATGAATATTTCTGAGCTTGAAATGACAAAACTGAGTGATCAAAAGGGTCGGGTATGGAGATTTTCCTGTTCTTCAACATTTTGCCATTAGTTGCACAGTAAAAGATAACTGGTTTTATGTACAAAACTGTCACCAAACGCTCCCAGACGTGGTTGTTTAGATTACTGATGGCTTTCAGGATTAGGGGGGGAGGGAAATCAAAATGAAGACTCTTCTGTCTTCAACACACATGCAGAAAAGCAACAAATTCTGATTCAGAGGGTGGAGGGGCACACATATGTAACAGCAAGGCTGAGCACATTTTCAATAAAAGTAAATTAAAAAATCACATTCCCACCCTCATAACGTCTCTCAGTCTTGTACTGAGAAAGAATGATGTATGTTAAATACATAAAAAGATAACAGTAGTCAGACATAAAAAGCGCCCAAGATAAATTTAAATGACCGTCATAATAAAGAATTTGCTCTTTTCTTTTTATATTCTCCCTAGGCTTCTGTCAGTAAACTAGAATAAACATGTTATTAAAAGAGAATCAATAGAAGGCTTTAAAATATACACTACCACAAAAGGTCAAGCCCTGGGATCGATTTTAATATAACATTTTTGTGCAGCTTCCCAAAGGGTTCTTTTCTAATATTGTTCTTCATTTTTCTCTCACTTTGTTCCCTGACTGGTGAAGGTGTCGCTCTTGTTGTCTGTGAAACGCTGTCTGAGGCTGAGTTTGCTGAGTGTGTGTCATCCTATGACAAGCTCATAGAAAATGAAAAAGAAAAAAAAAAAAAATTGAAGGTAGTGGGAGGAACAGATACAAGAGAGCATGAAGCACAAAGCAATATTCAACTCACAAAACATAAAAGGAATACTGAAATTCAGAATAATCTGCCATCACAGGCCACCCTGGGCTTCCACCTCCCCGGGTTGCCCCGAGCGAGCATAGATTCCCGGGAGGCAGGAAAGCCAAGGAAGGCAGTTAAGTTCCAGTTTCAATCAAAAACTCTCATCATACCACGAAATGGATGCAAATTTTCAATATACAAATCCATGTGACTCCTGGTTCCTCTGGAACTTAAAGCAACAAATGTGCAAAAGAAAACTGGCTGTCATCAACAGGGTTCCTGGGGCATGAAGGCCAAGCCACAGGCTTCCCCGACTTCCCTCCCAAACTTCAAGGCTCAAAGACAGACAAATCACATTCTGGGTCAGTCTCAGAAATCTGGATGCGTGACACAGTAAATGTTTTACATGTTCATAGTTACAACTTTTGAGAATGTTTTTGGTTGCCAATAAAAATAGTCCAAAGCCTAGATTATATTCTCATAATGTCAGGTTTTGGTTTTTGTTTTACTTTTAAACAATACTAAGCAACTGTCTCAGGTTGTCGTTGTTCGGTCGCTAAGTCGTGTCTGACTCTTTGTGACCCCATGGACTACAGCACTCCAAGCTTCCCTGTCCTTCACTATCTCCCGGAGTTTGCTCAAATTCGTGTTCACTGAGGACACGTCTCAGGACAAGAGTGAAAAGTCTATTTTTGCCTAAGTCACCAGATACCAAAGAAATTGTTTCCTCTGGAGTTAAAAATGCAGATCCAATATCAAAAAATGGACACCATCTCAACCTGCCAGAACAGGAGATGTGAACTGAAGGTATTCCCTGAAAACCAAGAAAACCTGAAAAAGTGTTGGCAAAGAGGCTTGGGCTTGGAGTAATAGAGAACTGGGCTTAAATTCTGAGGCTGGCTTCTGTCAGCAATACAGCCTTGGGCAAGGGATTTAGCCTCCCCTAGGGGCATCCTGATGTAAAATAAACCCATAGACAGCACAGCTACACGGCTGAGTCTTTCCAATCTGGTGCAGAGGAGATGGGTCACTCATTTTGGGGTCTGAGGGGAATGTGAAGGGCATCACCTTACAGGCCACGGCCTAAAACCTGAGGTGAACCTCAGAGGGCTGCTGGTGAGTTGCAAGCACCTGCACCACAACAGCGCCGGGTGAACAGCAGGCATCATTCAGTGGTGGCTGGCTGTAGCCCTGTGACGATGCTCCTGCACCAAAACAGCGCCTGGTAAACGGTAGGTAGTTATTCAGTGGTGCCTGGCTATAGCCCTATGATGATGCTCCTGCCCCTTTTTCCCTTTGAACAAAGTCTATCCCATTTTAATCGTCACCACAACCATAAAGTACTATTGTAATTTAGTGATGCTTTCTGGTTGACACTTAGCATATAACAATGAGTTTGGCCCTCACAGATCTTTATATTCCAGTGGAGGAGACAGTCAGTAAACAGATAAAGTGCTCTGAAGAAGCAAGGCAGAGAAAAGGACAGCTAGTCAGAGAACAGGAAAGACGATGACTACAGAAAGCAAGCAGGGAAAGCCCCTCCACGGGGTTGAGAAGAGCACTAAATAGTACGTGGGAGTCAGCCATGCAAAATAGGAGTGTTCTAGGGAAAGACTTGAACACAAGAACAAAGAGGTTTGGCAGCTGCTATAGCTAAAATGTTCACAGGGAAGGTGGTAAGAGATGGGTCCCCAGGGTATAAACAGAAAGGGCAGAGGAGGACCAGAAGATCTGGGGGAAGATCTGGATTTTATGCTAAATCTAGAGAAAAGCCATTAAAAAGGATTTTAAGCAAATAAACTGCTGTGGTTAAGAATGCAACTTTTACAGCACATGAACACTGCTTTGTGGAGAGGAGGATCTGGGGGACAGGACTGGCTCCTGGCAGGGAGACTTTGTAACAGCTCAAGTGAGAAGTGATTATGGCAGTCCAGGATTTCTCAACCATGGCACTACTGACACGTGGACCAAACCACTGTTGTGGTGGGGTACGGTCCTGTGTTGCAGGATATTTAATAGCATCCCTGGACACTATCAATGAGATAGATGCCAGCAGCACCCTCCAAGTGGTGACAACCTTTAAGTTCTCCAGATGTGGCCAAATGGCCCGTGGAGGTGGGGTTGAGAGGAGGGGGCAAAATGCCCCTCAGTTGAGAATCTATGGCTTCGACTAAGTAGGCATAGAAATGGTGAGAGGAATGAATCTACAGTTATTTTAAAAGCAGAAACACGAAGGCAAGAAGGAAGGAGCCAGAATAATCAGTAATCAAATTTCTGACATTACCCTCAGTTTGTCAAACTAACGTCCAAGTTTTCAGTAGTTTGAGGGAAGTGTTTTCTAAGTCAGACCTTCCTGGGGCTGCACAGACAAGCTAAGCTACAGAAACGCGCTTGGACTCCTTTTCTCTAAGTCTACAGAAACCAAATTGTACAACTGACAGGTATATTCATAAAGAAATATACAATTTCCAACACTTTATAGCAAAATCCACAGAAATATTAACTTTCACCCACTATTTGACAGTATTTTGACAGTTTTATTTCAAAATATCATCATGTGAATTAAAAAAAAAAACTTTGAAAGTCCCCTGTGAATTCTTTTCATAACTAAATTCCTTATTTAATAAGCTCCACAATCAAGGCAAAACTTTTTGTACTAAAACCTGAGAAACGTACATCTTCAGTAAACCACATCAAAAGGGCCCTAGAGCGTTCAGATTAACATGTAGTAGGAAGCACCCTTGTTGGACCAGAAAACAAGCTGGCCTGGGAGATGCAACCAAGTAGAGGGATGATAAGAGTGGTTTCAGGTTCCCGAGTGCAAAGGCTCACATCCCAGCTCCTCTGCTTTCTGGGTTATGTGACCAGAAGCAGCCGCCTCATCTGTGAAGTGAGGGTACCAGCAGACTAGAAACAGCCGCACAGGGTTGTTGTGAGGATTAAAAGTTCATTAGGTGCAAAGTGCTCAGACAGTGCTTGGAACAAAGGAAGTGTACAAAAACTGTTAGCTACTACTACTACTTATTATTAAATGTTACTGCTGTTAGTATTACTTCTCAGGTAAACGTCTTAAGTGGTGCACATCATCAGATTTTTAAGTCTATTCAAGATCTCCTTATTCTGCAAATAGAAAGAGGACACGATGGGGTGGGGGGTCGGGGGGGAAACAAGTCCTACAACATTATTACTGCAATCTCATTTTGCTTAAAAAAAAAACAAACTAAGAATATATTTCCCTTAGGGTATGTATTTCCCTTAGGTGTGAATTTTGGGGAGGGGGGAAGAGCAGAGTAATGGAGGATGGGGTAAACATGACTAACTTTTGATGCATGTATGTTCTCTGAATTTCTTTGATACATATTTCTTTTGTAATGGTTTTAAATAAATCAACATTATCCACGTATTTAGTAGTTTGAGGAATGGGTGACCTTCCTAAGTCAAACCTACCACATTCTGTAGCAATATAAAAACTATAGAAACTGTTAGGTAATAGTTTTTAAACTAATAGACATTTCCCATATTAAATTAGTGGTCTCAAGTTACTTTTTTTGGTTTTGCTTTGATTTGGTTTTAATCTATCAACCTCAGGAAAGCAAAACTGTAATTAAGGGATTTTTCTTTTAATCTGATAATCATTAACAGAATGGTACCAGGAAATGAAGAATTTAAGAGATCCATTCTAAGAAGTTGTGAAGAAATTCAAATTTAAATCATTAATTGAAATATTTAAATGGATAACATCTACTTTTATACCTTATTCTTGATGCCAAAAATCACACTAAAATCATTTTAATGGAATAACGTGAGAAAATTTCCAAGTGAAATGGTTTCTGCCTGGAGGATTACCCAGTGTATGTCTAAGGAAGCAACTGTAAATGGTACGTAACTAATAAATTGCCGTGTGTAGCTGTATATTATTCAGTAGAGGAATTCCATACTTGAGTTCCAAAGTTACACTGTCCCAGCAGCTAGATTTTTTTCATTGATTTAAAAACATGTAAGTTTGAAAAAATGTGATAACTTCTCAAAATACTCTATCACATAAAAAGCAAATAAATAGTAATGAATACTACAAACCAAAACCCAACATGTCAAGCAACACAATGGAAAACAAAGCATCAGTAAGAGAATGAGGCAAAGCCTCTTAAAAAAGAAAAAAAAGGCTAAAGATGAATAGAGAAGTAGAAATGCAAAATGCTTTCTACTTCATGACCATCTATTAAAGAAACGCTGTGCCTCTTTATTGCTTCCCGCACAGCGGGAGGGCCTCATTGCTCCAGAGAACTTCCAAGAGCACTTACTACTGGGCACTTGCGTGCCTCCCTGACCGGAAGCAGCCCTTACCTCCAAAGTTCACAAGACAGGCTTCCAGACACCCCACCCTTGCTGTGTTCCAATCTTAAGCAAACAAGAAATTCGAATTGTCACCATCACTGAAAAGGTGGACACAGACCAGCATTTAACAATGAGTTATAGCCTACATGATTAAACAATATTAACTTGAAACACAAACCCTCAAAAGATTTTGGTACTAAGATGGTTTTAAAAATACCATCCAGAGTGGCTGCAAAGATCTAATAACTAGAAGCACACAACCGAGGTCACTTTCAAGAGATCTTTTATTTACTAACGGTTTAGAGGTGAAAGCTCAAGTAAATGTCTGTTACCTCTTTCCACAACTGCAAATGAAAAATTTTAAAGGGAGTACTCCCTGTACACACAGCAACATAGTACTGCAGGATAGTGAAGTGCACGAACTTGACAGAGACTTGGGTTCAAATCCCAGGCTCACCACTTATTAGATATGACTTCGGGTAACTTCTTCTTCATCTCTCACCCTCCTCACTTATAAAGAGGGGATAACGGAGGTGTTATGAGGATGAAATCAGTTATAATATATAAAGTGCTCAGGAAATGCAAGAATCCAACACCTCTTGCTTTAATTTTTTTTTTTTCATTTTAGTTGGACATATGGGTCCTGTACTCTGGAATGGTTTGCATAACATAATGTGACCCCAAAGTGTGTATTCTATATGTATGTCATGTATAAACTGTGAGGAAAGTTTTCATCAAAGACAAATGACAACTGCTCTGGATAAGAATAGGATGCAAAAGAATATGGGTTCTCTCAAAAATATATATATATACATATATATATTTATCAGAAACTTGAGATATTCTCTTTTTTAACAGTTTTCTCCAACTAGGAAAAGGGGACGGGGGATTACTTAAACATGAGCGTGCCAACAGTAGAAATATGATCATGTTGAGATAAAATTGACATCTGAACTGTGACTATGCTGCCTGCACTCCTTCTCAGCTCAAGGCTCCACTGGCAAAGCTGCTGAGGTCAGAAGAGGAAGGGGAGAAGCCTGTGTGTTCCTCCCCGGCTGCAGAGGGAGCCGCCAGGCCTGCCTCTCACTCTGCCCCCTCCTCCTAAGAGGGCATTCATCACCAGCAGGCTCAGCAGATGGCTCCCCAGAAGGCCCAGGACTGAGGGTTCAGAGGGGCAAGGCCCAGCCTACGTGGGCCCCTGTCCATAAGTACGGACTTCTGGACTCAAGGAAGTGGACATCAGGCCTGCCCACTCACCTTCTGAAACGGAAACTGAACTGAGTCTATCCAACAAATGCTGTTTGGAAGAGAAAAGTTTACTCCTCACACATGAAATGTCCCAATCTGAGAGAATATTACCCTCACCACAAGTTTTTCTAAGGCCCCGGATTCCCAGGTCTCTGGGAAAGGGAAAGGAGGGGGAAACGGCTGACAGGGAGCTCTAAACTCCAGGTGGCACCGGGACCAGCTTTGTATCGGAGTTCTGTCAGGTCTCCTCTGAATAAATGTTTACAGGGTGGTGAGAGGCAATGTGAGGCTCTCCCGGTGGCTCAGTGGTGAAGAATCTGCCTGCCAACGCAGGAGACGTGGGTCTAATCCCTAACCTGCGAAGACACCCTGAATAGGAAACGGCAGACCCACTCTCGTGTTCCTGCCTAGGAAATCCCATGGACAGAGGAGCCTGGCGGGCTGCAGAACACAGGGTCGCAAAGAATCAGACCCGACTGAACCACTGAGCACAGACAACGACCAAAGGCAGTATGATTCGATCCCCTCAGCAACAGAGTGCAGGGCTGTGGGGCAGGCAGCCCAAGACCGGCCTCCCCTGCTGACCGAGAACTTCACAGATGTCTACTCGACTCATCTGTTTTATAAAATGGTGGTAACACTGACAAGAAACATGAATAGTTTATGTAAAGAATAATAAATGTTTTGCAAGTCCATTACCACCCCTACTCTCCTGAGACTGTTCTAGGTAATGCGGAAACTTCAGGAAGAGCTACTACGACTACGAGACGCTCAAAAACCAGTTCCTAGAAATTTCCAAATGCAGAAACCCACTCTGGCACAAATTACCTCAAACATGTGCTTCATGAGAGAAAACACTGCAATTACTGTCAAAAGAAACATCTGAACAAGAAGTGGTTGAATATCACAGCTGCTATTACATCCAATAAAAAAAGGGGGGGGTTATAGATTTCTGTGGCATGCTTGATTGACTCTGGTTTTCCAGGTTTAATATTCCTACATGTGAAAAAAAAAAAACAGATTCTCAAACAGAATTCAGAGTAGGAGTCTACAACAGCATAACATCAGCAGGAAAGAAAACTGGATTTGGAAAAAGACATAAAAAGATGTGAATAAAACATAGACTGGATAATCCAACTTTCTGTAATTGTTAGTTATAGAAGGCAGTTGTCTCTATTAAAAATAGAAAAGTGACACTTGGGAAAAAATAAAGATAAAAGTAGCAGATGGCTAAAGATTTAATACCCAGTACATACACAGCACTTTCAGTCAACCCCAGTGAAAAGTACTGGGTGGCAAGGATGTGATCTATTTCATTCAGAGGGAGTTAAGTCTTTATATTTAAGCAGAATGGAACAGAAAAGCAACACAACATACATTTTTTTTAAAAAAGCTTTAATGAGGTTAATAAAAAATTAATCTAATACACTGGGATTTTTACATTATAGAAGGATCTCATAAATGTCAGAGCACACAAAGAAACAGTTTGCAGATAAAGTCAACCAACTGTCCACTGCCCCTGCTGGAGCCAGACACCGGGAAATCTGTTCACATCACAGCAGTGTACAAACTGTAATCACTTTCTATGCAAAAACCTATAAATCAGAAGTGAGATTCACTGCCTATGACTGCTAACTCATCTTTTCAGGTCCCTTACAAACCATATTTTTATGATAAAAGCCATCGATAAATATTAGCAGTCAACGGAAGTTACTCCCTGAAAGTTGCTCTATTTTTTAATTACTATATACCTAGAGATTGCTTGCAGGTTAGAGGTATGTAATTTCATAATAACAACTGTGTAATATGTGTTGATGACTGGAAAATGGCATTTAATTTCTCAAGTAATTAAGACTGGGATAAAATCTCAACCAACATCCATCTAAAAGCAGCATAGTTACAACATCAAGTAGCTATTCCCTTTCTTCTTGATTTCTTGAAAAAGGTTATTAAAATGAAGGAAACTTTTACTTGTCTTCATAGGTACAGAGGTGAAATCCAAATACCAAAGGTCAAAGGTCAGAAGCAGTCTCATTCTTCTTGCTGTCAGAGACTGACTTTTGGAGGTAGGGCAAAGGAGAGAAGTAAATCACATTTTAAAAGTCTATACTCAAACTGTAGTATGCTGCGTCCTTGCTATACCGGCCTGCTCTAGCTGCAACACAATATGGTCAGCTATAATCCAAAAAAAAACAGAGTATCACAGAAAAACAAGCTGCTGACATGGGCAGTTAATTTGCTCTTGACTCCCAATACACCAGGAACTATTCCATCCATTAGGTGTTGTCATAAGCAAAACTATGATTCCAGATTAGACCCAGTGATTTTAGTGTGTGCACTAAATTTATATCAGTGATTTTGGAGGACATCAAATCACTCAGCATTCTCATAAAACAGAATCAGATCTAAGATGAATTGAGATTCCACATGTAAATGTGTTTTACAAATGAGAATAAAACATACACAGCATACTCACAATCAGCTGTGTCGTCATTGTGACCCTAGTAGGAACCGTTCCCTCAAAAGCAACTTTTAATTAGACTGTATCTGCCTATTAAAGAAGTGGAGACTTAGATAAACAAAGTCCAAATGTATAGCACAGGGAACTATATTCAATACCCTGTGATAAACCAAAATGGAAACAGATATAAAAAAGAATGTGTATATATATGTATGTGACTGAATCACTTTGCTGTATACCATAAATTAATATATTATAAATCAACTATACTTCAATTTAAAAAATAAACAGGGCTTTTCTGGTGGTGCAGTGGTTAATAATCTGCTTCGCAATGCAGGCGACACCAGCCTGATCCCTGGCTGGGGAAGTTCCCACATGCCTCGGAGCAACTGAGCCTATGCACCACAGCTACCGAGCCTGTGCTCTAAAGCCTAGGAGCGGCAACTACTGAGCCCACCTGCCACAGCCACTGCAGCCCATGCGCACTTAGGGCCCGTGCTCCATGAGAAGTCACTACAATGAGAAGCCCATGCACTGCAACCGGAGTGGCCCCATCACCTCAACTAGAGCCAGCACAGCAAGGAAAACCAGCACCGCCAAAACCAAAATTTAAAAGAATAAAAATCTCTAAGTCAATTAAAGTAAGCAAGTGGAAACTGTAAGGACTCCAGCACATTTTAAATCTCCTAATAAAATACCTTCAGTGTAAATGATTCTCAGTGGGTTGGCTCTAACTGTGTGTGGCGTGACCAGTCAGAGATGCTGTAGAAGGGTTTCTGCATTAGGTAGGAAATGAGGCAAACACTTAAGAAATCATTTCCAACTAACAGAGGTTACGATCTCGAGTGTTTGCAGACTGTCCTGACGAAATACAGTTCTAGGATCCCATCTGTCCAGTTTCCACATGCCTGAAAGCATCTCACACTTGCATTCTGCCAGTCTGTCCTGAGCAGTTGTCATAGCTTGCGCAGAAGCATCAAAATCTGTAAAAACTGGTTTTCAGCAGCCTGGAAAAATCCCAGGAACAACAGCAGGAGGCTGCTGCCATCATCAAGGTTCTGATGGCACAGAATGTGACACTACGTGGAAAAATACAGACATCAAGACCCCGAGCCACAGAGCGATTTAGAAGAATCAGACCAAGGTGAACAAGTTTTGAGAATCCCTTACTTAACCTTGAGTTTCTCACTATAGCACTACTGACATTCTGGGCCAGATAATTCTTGTGTGCTTTTATGAGTTTTGGGGGAGTAGCCTGTGCATTACAGAATCTTTTGCAGTATCCCTGGCCTCTACCCACTAGACACCAGTAAGACCTAACTAGCTGTGACAGCCAAAAATGTCTCCAGACATTTTCACATATCCCATGGAAACCAAAATCTCCCCTAGTTGACAACACTGCCTTAACCTATTCATTTTCCTTCCATTTTCCTTTTCATGAACACACAGGTGATAGCTTTTTAAAAACTCAAAGTCAATCTTAATGAGCTCTTTCAATAAGAAAAGTCTAAGAGATATTAACTATTGTGTTACTATCTGCAATTATTTTTTTCTTAGTGGTACACCAAATACAATGCTTCTTAAAAATTAATGGCGTCTTCCATTCAATGAAATTTGGCCACACACCACCCTTTCCCCTTTATCATGGAACCATCACCCAGGGGAATTACTTCTTGCCCACTGTGTAAAGCTTTAAGTAGTACCCAGTTCTTACCTACCTACTGGTTCTCTAGTCTTCCTTTTGGTTCTTTTGAACTAATATGCTTCTAAAAACTTGCTTGCTTCCCAAGTTGGCCAGAGTTAAGTTCTAGTCTTTCAACCAAAAAAAAAAAAAAAAAAAAAAAACCACTAACTGAAATGAAGCTAGGCTGACAGAAGATATTTCAGAGTCATTCCCTGCCATGAAATTCACCAACTTATTAAAAATGTTAGTGCTTCTCCTTGCCACTCACCACACAGGTGGAGTGAACAGGATACAGATGAAACAAAAACTGTTGAAACAGTGTCATGGGGACTCTCTGTACTCCTCTGTTCTTAATGGTGCTTTAAACTGTCCATGATAAAAAAGCTAAAGATGATTAATATCCTGCAAAGAAAAAGATCACAACGGAAATAATTTCCGAAGTCCTTTCTGCCTATGTTGGATTGTGTCTATGTCCTAGTCTTAAGCGCTCAGGAACTCAGCTACAGCTATGCATGCATTTGGGGTGAAAACAGAAGACTCGGTAAGCCAAGGATGTGCGAGTGACAATCCAAAGGCACGAGGAACCATTCTCAAGACTTCATTCAATTACGGCAACAGTTACAATAATAAATAAATAATAATAACTTCTGTGCTTCTCTAAAAAAGTTGCTTTCAAAAGATGACACTGAAAACCTTCTTAATGCTTTTTCTGAAGTTTCTTCTCTGGTTGATAAAAGAAAGAAAATAATAGCTATTGACTCTTATAAGAACTATTATACAGATAAACACACACTTTTTGCCAAGATTTGACAGCTGGAAGTTTTCATGAAGAAGGTTTCAAACAAAACATTTTGTTAAAAGAGAGAGAGGGGAAAAAATGCTGTACCACCCTCTACTCTCCTTAAAAGTGACAGAAAATAAATTCTTCATCAATAGTCATTTGCCCCAGGTTACAGCTAAGCTGCCAACCCTAGTCCACATGAGAGATGAAAGCGGCTCTTGCTGGCACCTTTTATCCGCCTCATCTGCCCTTTATCTTTCACAGAGCAGGGAGAGCAGATGGGCGCTAAGTAACAGAGGGGGGGAAACCACCACAGTTAGGATTGTTATAACAACACCCAGTACCATAGCAGAAGAAAAGAAGACCAAAAATTTCTAGTGAAAAACGTAAGCAAAGTAAATACGAAAGTCTAACCCCAAAACTCCTTACTAAAATAAAATTCAATTAAAAATAATAAAATTTCAAATACAAGGAATTCTGAACACCTGACTTTTCTCTGCTTCTTAAAGAAAATGGTCTGAAATGTTTTTGAATAAACTTCACTGTCTAATTATATACTCCATCAACCTAACCCCAATTAAATAATTAAAAAGTGCTACAAAGGAAACTCTTGAAATATGCGTAAACCCTTTTAGCAGTACTAATTACATCTTGATTTTTAAAATCCTAAGCCATGAGTCTCTCTATTTCCTGAGAAAATGGTGGTATAAACTAAAACTCATGTCCTGTTCCAGACATTTCAAGCAAATTGGACCTAGCGTACCAAGCACTCCATCAAAAGAGAGAAAGTATTAGAAAATACTTTATAAACTCCTCACTTTAGATATGAAATATTTAAGGGCCAATGTAATTTAACAATTACATGCGAAAGGTCCTATAAGACTTCCCTTGTAGCTTAGTCAGTAAAGAATCTTCCTCCAATGCAGGAGACCAGGGTTTGATTCCTGGGTTGGGAAGATTCCCTGGAGAAGGAAAATGCAACCCACTCCAGTACTGCAGTATTCTTGCCTGGAGAATCCCATGGACAGAGGAGCCTTGCAGGCTACAGTCCATGGGGTCGCAAGAATCAGACACAACTTAGCGACTAAACCACCATCACCTATAGCCAACAAAGACTAGATTTACCAATTCAAAGATTCTTTACATTTAGCTCTCTTCAAGCAAACTAGTGAAGCAGTCCAAAACATACACACACACACAGAAACACACACAAAATCTCACAAACCATCTACCGGTAGCAGTCACTGTGCATATGGGGGATATTCACACGATCATCTAATAATGATGCTTTGTGCCATATGCAAATTTCAGAAACAGCACAGAAGGGAAGCACTTGACTACTGTGGATTAAAATGTATTCACATATTTTTATGAATAAGCAACTATACTTTAACTCTTTAAAAAGTACAACTTTTACCCCCAGGGCTTCCCTGGTGGCTCAGTGGTAAAGAATCCACGGCCAATGCAAGAGATGCAGATTTGATCCCTGGGTTGGGAAGATACCCTGGAGAAGGAAAGGGCAACCCACTCCAGTATTCCTGCCTGGAGAAATTCTATGGACAAAGGAGCCTGGCTACAGTCCATGGCGCTGCTTTACCCACAAAAAACTATCTACATTGTTTGAAATACTGTGTTCACCTTATAGCTTTTCAACATCTTTTTGAATCAGAATGTAAGATCTACTTGAGCATCTAATATTCCATTATGGTTTTATGCCATAATTCATTCAACTAGTCTCCCATGATGGGCACATGGATTCCTTCCAGTTTTTTATTACTTACCAATTCAAAGATTCTTTACATTTAGCTCTCTTCAAGCAAACTAGTGAAGCAGTCCAAAACATACACACACACACAGAAACACACACAAAATCTCACAAACCATCTACCGGTAGCAGTCACTGTGCATATGGGGGATATTCACACGATCATCTAATAATGATGCTTTGTGCCATATGCAAATTTCAGAAACAGCACAGAAGGGAAGCACTTGACTACTGTGGATTAAAATGTATTCACATATTTTTATGAATAAGCAACTATACTTTAACTCTTTAAAAAGTACAACTTTTACCCCCAGGGCTTCCCTGGTGGCTCAGTGGTAAAGAATCCACGGCCAATGCAAGAGATGCAGATTTGATCCCTGGGTTGGGAAGATACCCTGGAGAAGGAAAGGGCAACCCACTCCAGTATTCCTGCCTGGAGAAATTCTATGGACAAAGGAGCCTGGCTACAGTCCATGGCGCTGCTTTACCCACAAAAAACTATCTACATTGTTTGAAATACTGTGTTCACCTTATAGCTTTTCAACATCTTTTTGAATCAGAATGTAAGATCTACTTGAGCATCTAATATTCCATTATGGTTTTATGCCATAATTCATTCAACTAGTCTCCCATGATGGGCACATGGATTCCTTCCAGTTTTTTATTACAAGAACTTCAATGAACTCTTTTAGCTGCTACTGCTAGCAGAAGTAGTCCTAAAGACAACAATAACATAGAAGTATGTACACAGAAAAAAGGCTAGAGGAATGAAATGTGACTATCTCAACAGAATGAAATTATGGAGGATTTTGTTTTTTCAACCTTACACATCTGTAAAGTCTTTGAATTTTTAAGTGAGCATATTAAACTGAACTGATTACTAATTAACACTATTTATTAACATGGGTACTATCTATGACATTCGTTATTAGCTACAATATTGTTAACCTTAATACCCATAGTTCAGTTCAGTCACTTAGTCGTGTCTGACTCTTTGCGACCCCATGGACTGCAGCACACCAGGCTTCCCTGTCCATCACCAACTCCTGGGGCTTGCTCAAACTCATGTCCATCAAGTGGGTGATACCATTCAACCAGCTCATCCTCTGTCATCCCCATCTCCTCACACCTTCACTCCTTCCCAGCATCAGGGTCTTTTCAAACGAGTCCTTTCTTCACATCAGGTGGCCAAAGTATTGGAGTTTGAGCTACAGCATCAGTCCTTTCAATAAATATTCAGGGCTGATTTCCTTTAGGATAGACTGGTTGGATCTCCTTGCAGTCCAAGGGACTCTCAAGAGTCTTCTCCAACACCACAGTTCAAAAGCATCAATTCTTTGGTGATCAGCTTTCTTTATGGTCCAATTTTCACATCCATACATAACTACTGGAAAAACCATAGCCTCGATTAGACGAACCTTTGTTCCCACAAAGTAATATCTCTGCTTTTTAATATACTGTCTAGATTGGTCATAGCTTTTCTTTCAAGGAGCAAGTGTCTTTCAATTTCATGGCTGCAAGTCACCATCTGCAGTGATTTTGGAGCCCCCAAAAATAAAGTTTCTCACTGTTTCCATTATTTCCCCATCTATTTTCCATGAAGTGATGGGACCAATTGCCATGATCTTTGTTTTTTGAATGTTGAGTTTTCAGTCAGCTTTTTCACTCTCCTCTTTCACTTCCATCAAGAGGCCCTTTGATTCTTTGCTTTCTGTCCATAAGGGTGGTGTCATCTGCATATCTGAGGTTATTGATATTTCTCCCAGCAATATTAATTCCAGCTTGTGCATCATCCAGTCTAGCATCTCCCATGATATACTTTGCATATAAGTTAAATAAGCAGAGTGACAATATACAACTGTGATGGACTCCTTTCCCAATTTGGAACCAGTCTGTTGTTCCATGTCCGGTCCTAAATGTTGCTTCTTTACCTGCATACAGATTTCTCAGGTGGCAAGGAAGGAGGTCTGGTACTCTGATCTCCTGAAGAATTTTTGACAGTTCGTTGCAATCCACACAGTTAAAGGCTGTGGAGTAATCAATAAAGCAGAAGTAGATGTTCTTCTGGAACTCTTGTGGTTTTTCAATGATCCATCAGATTCTGTCAATACCCATAGCAGATAATGTAACTTTCTATCAAAAATACATTCATTAAAAGAATCTAGCCTGAGAATTGCCAGAAGAATCCTCAAAAACTATTTCTCACATACGGAAAAATCAGGGCTCAGTTATTCATGCAACTGAGAACAACACAAGAGATAAAATGGTGACTTACAATTGAGTTTGGGAAAGGGATAACCTAGGGCTTTAACAAGCACAATCCAAAACCAAAAAGAGCCACATCCATTTATGTTCAGCACATTCTGAAGTTGAGCCAGACATCAATGATGAGTCTCTTCATAATCACTCCACTCCAAAAGTATTTCATAATTATGACACGCCCACCAAAATCTGTCTCAAACACCATGAAACTCACCGTTTCTGATTTTCAGATTCTTTCTTGGCCTGTTCCAATGCCAGTTCCTCAGCCACTCTTCTTTTCAATTCTTCCTCAGAAACTAAAATCAACAAAGAGGGGAAAAAGATAAAATAAGTGACTTCTTTAAACAAAAGCATGGCGATACTCAGGAAGACAAAATTGAGACTAGATCTTAACAGGCAAAGTTCTGCCAGCTGGTCAGTATCTCCTTGGAACCACCTAGGCACTGTGGAAAAGACCAATTAGTGCACTTCAGGAGTAATTTAATCAAGAGTTCTCTGGTGACCTAGAAATCTCCATACCTGCCAAAAGTTGTAAAACTCAAGGAGCTGCTTACTGCCCAGTGGGAACTGAGTCATTAAGTACAAATTCTTTAAAATGATGTCCTATCACTGAAGTCTGACAATTGCATAGAGGAGGAGGAGAGGCTGTAAGGAGGGGACTTCAGAGAAGAAAATGACATCAAAACATTCCCACTTTGATAACTGAATATTTTTAAAAATCACTTATTAGAGAAATAAAATCATATGTGGTTACATTCATTTTTCCATGATTTTTGAAAAAAGGGAATTCACTGACTCATGAAAATGTTAAAACCATATTTTTTGGAAAACATGTCCTTCAAATTCAAGTCCCAACAATTGGAGAGAGAGACACAGAACAGTGCTGAGAACACAGCTGGAGCTTTCTAAGTACCTGGTGACTTGACTTGAAACAGCTGGTCTTTCCAATTAGATGATTTTGTACAATACGTTTTTTAAGAGTCTTACAGCTATGACAGCACATAAATCAACAAATTTTATATACTGTTTAAGAGCCCTCCCTAAGAAATAAGCAAGGACTATTTCCTCTTCGCTACCCAAAACCTACTACCCAAAATTATGACCAAGAAAGCACCAGAAACATTTAAACTCTAGGAATACACACAGGGCCTTACCCAGGATTTCAACTGGTTGAGCCTATTAGATGGAAACTAGACAGTACTGCCTCTGCTCTTCGATGACATTTTATTTGATAATCTTGACATTATAGCAACCTTGCCTTAGGAAATATGCAAAAATTTAGCTGACACTGGGTAACAGCAAGAAAAGAAAATATATGAAAGGTCTTAAGGATGTTTTCTCTTAATTGCAGACTATCAAAAAATAGCAACATCAAAGGACATCATCAAGAAGGTGAAAAGACAACCCAAAGAATGGGGAAAAATACTGGCAAATCATATAGCTGTTGAGGTGCTTGTATCCAGAATATATAAGAATACTTACAACAAAACTGAACAATAAAATGGCAACATAATTAAAAATGGGCAAAAAACATAAACAGGCATTTCTCTAAGATATACAAATGGCTAATAACTGCATGAAAAATCACTCAGCAGTATTCCTCATTAGGGAAATGCAAACCAAAGCCACAATGATTTACCAATTCAAACATAATCAAAAAGACAATTAACAAGGGTTAGTGAGAATGTGGAGAAACTGAAACCTGCATATTAATACACTGCTGGTGGGAATGTCAAGTAATGCAGTCAGTATAAAAATAGTTTGGCAGCTTCTCAAAATGCTAAACAGTTACCATATTACCCAGCAATTCCACTGTTAGATACCGTGTATAACCAAGAGAACTGAAAACATGTCTACACAAAAACTTGTAGATGATACTTGTTACTGATAACATCCCCAAAGTGAAGATAATCTAAATGCTCATCAACTGATGGATGGATAAACAAGTGTAGTACATCCATTCAGTGTGATATTATTCAATCATAAATAGTTATGAAGTACTAATACATACTACAACATGAATAAATCTTGAAAAAATGCAAGTGAAAGAAGTCAGACATAAAAGGTCACATATTGCACATGTCCATTGATATGAAATGTCTAGAAAGGGCAAACCTGCAGATGCAAGAAGTAGGTGAGTGGTTGTCTGGGGCAGGGGAGTGGGGGAATGGAGAGTGACAGCTAAGGGGGTGGAGGATTTCTTTGGGGGGTATTGAACATGTTCTAAACTAGACTATAAGATGGTTGCACAATCTGCAAATACTAAAAATTACCGAACTGTACACTTTAATGAGTGAATAGTACAATATGTTAATGTCTCTCAATAAAGCTGAAAAAAGAATATAATATAAATGAAAAGAATGATGGACAAGGAACCAAAGAAAGATGTATAGACTAGCTGAGGTTTGATCCCAGTTTGCCCATCAGCAACTTGGGGGACCCTGAGAAAGTTACTAGCCTCTCTGGGCAGTTTTCTCAAGAAGTTGCTCTCAAACAGATGTTCTCCATTAGAACTATAGGTATGTATGCGTGTGTGTGTACACACACACACACACACACACACACACACAATTCTGCTGTTTGCCATCCTTCTACTTGGTAGTCTAAAGTGTGAGACAAGTCTCTGCTTTGAAAAAGTCACCCAAAACAAAAACTTCTTAAGAAACTAAAAAAAGAATTGTTTGATTCAGGCAAATCTTAAGATTTTTTTTCATTTTCTTTTCCAGCACTAAGTTTAAACAATACAAAACCCAGCTGAGAAATTACAGACAGTAATGGCTTGTCAAGGAGTCTGGATAGACTTTGTCTTTTTATCAGCCAGGCTTTAGGTCAATCAGCTAACCTAGCTGAGTTTTGATTTCCTCATCCAAAACCAAGGCTGGGTAGGTTACACAGATGTCAGCTGGCCATGAAGTCCCAGGCTAAGCCCGCCACAAGGTGATGGTTTTCACGGTTTCCTTGCCTTCTTATCACCAAGCAAAAAGACGTGACACAGTTTTTCAAGCTGTTCGCAGCTGGTAGCTCTATTAGTAGCAAAACTGAGACACATATTTAACCCAGTTAGTACTACCCGATGAAACTATACCCTGAAGTGTAGTAATATCAGTTTGGGTCAGACCATGTGTAAAATCACACAAATCTGCCAGGATAATCAAATTATCACAGCAAAACTTTTCTCAGGCAAAATTCAATCAAATTCTTGATCACAATTCAACTGAATTTCACTCAACAGAACTCGGCTTTGGTAAGACCTTGGTATACCAGGTGTAACTAAGCATGAAGCAGTGAGCTCAGTCTTCTAAGGGAGCGCACTATGCGGACAGTGCACAGTCAAAGCTCTGGTGTTTACAGTAGTCATGGATGGATGTAAAGAGCTGGACCATAAGAAGGCTGAGCACCAGAAAAGTGATGGTTTTGACTTGTGGTGCTGGAGAAGACTCTTGAGAGTCCCTTGGACTGCAAGGAGATGAAACCAGTCAATCCTAAAGGAAATCAATCCTGAATATTCACTGGAAGGACTGATGCTGAAGCTCCAATACTTTGGCCATTAGACTGACTCATTAGAAAGACCCTGATATTGGGAAAGATTGAAGAGCAAAATAAGAAGGCAGCAGCAGACCATGAGATGGTGAAACAGCATCACCGATTCAATGGACATGAATTTGAACAAAGTCTAGAAGATAGTGGACGACAGAGGGGCCTAGCAGGCTGCAGCTTATAGGGTCACAAAGAGACACGACTTAGCAGGTTAACAACAACCGTGACTGCCTCTCACATAGAGCCTTCCTACCAGAGGAAAAGCCAAACTCAGCAGTGAGTTTTTCATGATGCTGTGATAAACCTCAAAGAGAATGGTGAGGACTCCATTTCCAAATGATGGCCAGGTGGGGGGCTGGGAAGCCAGCCATGCCAAGAGAGACTGCAGAGAAGGAAGTGCAGAAGGCTTGTCTTCCTTTTCTATACCCTCCTGCCTCTCATGTCTGCCAAGTCACCTGCCATGGGATGAGAAAGGGGTGCAATCACCTAGGTAGGCCACAAGTGGAGGGAGAAAGGTGAGAGGAAGAAGCACCAGAGATGCAAAAGGCAGGGATGCTCCTGAAGCCACTGAAGAAGACACGCCCAAGGGACCAGCTAGTTCCCTTCACTTCTGGTCAGTCAAACCACAGCTGCCTCTTTAATGCCATAGCTATTTCTGGAAAAGAAACACACACACACCCCCTTTTTGGGTCCCAAGTCCAAGGTCACAGCTGAAAAAGTAATTACTTTAGCTACAATGGAGAATTTAAAATAACAAAAGATAAAACATGACCAAGCATAAAGTTTAAAATCTAAAATAGCAATTCAAAGCCCAGGCAGGAAAATAAACTGGTGTGGTAATGGGTTTTGAGCAAATCTAAGTTTCATGTTATTTGTTTTTAAATCAATAGACTACAGAAAGCAACAATACATTTCTTCTAGGTAGACAGGTCCAAAGTGCATGAGGGAAAACAGATATACCATTTGGAGACCACTATTTTAAATGGCCTTTCTGAAAACACTCTTTTCAGCTTCAGGATCTAAACATTTCTCAAATAAAACTGTTATTAAACTAAAAGGTCAGTGTTTCAGGATGGACTACTTTAACATAAGCACAGGAAAGGCCAACTTTGCCTATTAGCACACTGAGTTTCCAAGCAGATCTTTGGGGAATGGCAAACTTGGTGAAATGAGAAAAAGTAAAAATGAGAAATTTTCAAACCATATGCATCAGATTTGCCAGGCAAATCTGCAAAACTAGCTCAGACTCAGTAAGTAGGGTTCCAAAGCTTTTACGTACATTTCTCACTTTCCTTTTAAAATGTATTAAGACAAAAGGATGCTTCTTCACATACTTGTAACTCATGGACTTGGTAAAATGTTCTCAGAAACCACTTTAATTTTTTTCTCAATGGCAAATGTACCTTAATAAACACAAAGACTGGCATTTTGTCAATTAGTTATACATGACATGACACTGACCACAAAATACGTGAGAGAAAGTCAAGCATTGCAACTGCTTGCTGACAGCAAGTCTGCCCTAAACCCTTTATCTGAAACTACTACTGAAAGTAAGAAGTATCTGAATTAAAAACAACTCAAATTTATGCTTGCTTTAGGTAAAGAGCATCCTAAAAAAAAAAAAAGTTTTGGTTAGAACTTTTTTGGCTAGTCCAAAGATTCTTCTTTAATGACCACCTAGCAAACTCTTGTCCCTCTTCTAAATTACTAAATTAAATTCTTAAGAAACTCTAAGAATTTCTAACTTGGGGATCAAACAACAAACTCCTAACCTTATACTACCTGATTCTTATTATTCTCAGGAACTGTGAATACCATGGTCTTAATTCTGAGAGAAAAAATAGCATAAATTTCTTACACTTCACCTGTCTTCTATGCTGCATGACAATGTCCTAATTCTCTGTTTTCAGAAACTGAGAAAGTCAAGCACTGCAACTGCTTGCTGACAGCAAGTCTGCCCTAAACCCTTTATCTGAAACTACTACTGAAAGTAAGAAGTATCTGAATTAAAAACAACTCAAATTTATGCTTGCTTTAGGTAAAGAGCATCCTAAAAAAAAAAAAAAGTTTTGGTTAGAACTTTTTTGGCTAGTCCAAAGATTATTCTTTAATGACCACCTAGCAAACTCTTGTCCCTCTTCTAAATTACTAAATTAAATTCTTAAGAAACTCTAAGAATTTCTAACTTGGGGATCAAACAACAAACTCCTAACCTTATACTACCTGATTCTTAGTATTCTCAGGAACTGTGAATACCATGGTCTTAATTCTGAGAGAAAAAATAGCATAAATTTCTTACACTTCACCTGTCTTCTATGCTGCATGACAATGTCCTAATTCTCTGTTTTCAGAAACTGGTTAAATGTGGGATAGAGAGGGATGGGGTAGAGGAGATGGAACACTATAAATATACTTAAGATGGCTCCCTGAATGATGAACAGAAATGACTCCAAAAGACAAAATGCCATTATGAATGGCTCATCAAGCCATGACACAATGGCTTATGTCATGAAAACACAAGACTGAAAATACAGCCATGATTTGACTTACACAGATTCCCTGGATCTCAAGGGACATACCAATTTCCTTTTGCAACTTTTTCTACTATGACTTTCCCTTTCCTTCATTTTCTTAACATAATCCTTACATTGTAATTCCCTCCCCAATTACAGTATTTCTGAAACAATCTCCATAAGTTACTTAATAAAAATTATGGCTTGCCGCTGAGAGAAATGTCAGGTCCGTTGGGATTTTTTCCTTTATTCCATTTCTGGTCTTACCGTTTGCTGATACGTATCATATCCAATTTTATAAAGCCTATTATTTTCATATGCTAGTTTAAAAACACCAAAGAGAACTATGGCGATCTACTCTCAGAGGAAATAAATGTATGTAATTGCATAACCCAAGCAGCAGATTTTAGATAAACACTGACTCTGCCAGGACTGAGATAGCTGAGCCAAAGCTAAGACCATAAAATACAGCCAAACTAAATTTTCAGCTCCACAGAAATATCCATTAATCTTATTATTTCAACAAATTCATTAATACAAAAAGAGCACTGATTGTTTAAAAAATAATAATGGAAGCATCCGTGCAATCAATGAAATACAACACAGAGTGTATCAGGAATAAATGACTCACAGCATGGGTTGCAGGATAAATCTTGTCATGCTCCTTATCTTATAAAAGGTACAGGGTTTGATTAGAAGAGTCAAAAGATGGCTATAATAAATCTCCGGGGTTCGAAAGAAACATGTAACAGTGTGCCATTATCCATTTGGGGCACCATCTAGTTAGCAGACAAACCTGATTTAAACACACACACACACAGAGTGTTAAGTATGATGATATTCAGCTGACAGTAACATTCACCATCACCTTAAGTATAATGTAACCTAGGACTGACTTCAAAAAAATGCTGTTTGTCTAAATACCTGGCAGGGTAACTGAGGCCACTTATACATCAAAGCTAATGATGATGTTGGAAGGAAAATCCTTAACTGCACTTTCATAACCATAAATATTGAATCAGGAGTTACAGTGTCACAAAGAGTTTGGCAACCTAAACATCAACTGCATCAACTTAATGGCTTATTTCACAGTATTATTACTCCATGAGGATTTATATGCTTTCGTAAATTTCTAATTTGAATGGCATAATATGCAAATAACATTCATTTTATTGTTTGCCTCACAACAAGCACTCCTGGAAACCAGCTCCACGTTCCATTCTACTTGAAAACAATCATCAATACAGGCTGCGGACGCTGTATAGCAGCAGACAGGCCCATCATTCACATTCCACAGTCTCCACATTTTTAAGAAGACAATTCATAAACCAGTACTGAGAATCAGATATACCTAGTATTTCATGTCTTAATATCCTGAATAATAGTTCAAAATCTCACACAGCCTCTAGGAAAATAAGATCTATAATTTAAATTAAAAAATAATAATTACCTCTGGATATTGCTTTTTGATGCATAGCTTAATTTTTTTGTTTCTTTCACAAATGGATGTATTTTGTTTACTGAGGATAAAACTATAAATTCAGCAGCGTTAAATCTCCAACCCCAAATGAAGTACCAAAACCACCCAAACCTTTTTCTGTTTCTTTCCAAAAGTCCTGAGTGTGTCCACATTCAAAGGCTTCTCCATAAAGACCCATGATACACAAAGAGGACCAAGCTGGATGTAAGGCGTTTCCCATCTAGCCTGGCTTTGCCATAACGCGTTTCTGTGACTTTGTTCAAAGACACGTCATTGCTTTAGGTCAACGCTGTCTCCTCTGTAAAATGAGAACCCAAGCTAGAAACTCTCCAACAGCCTTCCCCTTAACACGGCTATGTTAAATGAATATTCAGTCCTGGCAGGACCGAATTCATGCTTGAGCCTCCATTTCCCCAAGAAAAGCCCAAAACCAGAAGGCAAAAGAACAAAGGTTCTATCACTGACAACATATACTGCCAATTGTTCCTCTGAACTGACATTCCATTCATTTGGGACAACTGACTAGCAAATACCCTGAAAACTAGCAAAAACATCCTCTACGCTTTACAGACAAACCAAAAACACAGAGGAGGGAAGGAAGGACAGGGTGAGAGACAGCAATATTGGTGCAGACTCTGCTGGGCACACAGCAGCTGTTCAATCAACATCTTAACTGCTTGATCTGTGGAGTCAACATCAGTCATTAGGGGAAGTAAGCCACCAACTTTTCAATAACTTAGGGATGATTCAGAAAAAACTAAGAACACACTCTGCAAAATCACATGTTATCTAAGGAAAAAGTGTGGACTGCCAAAAGAAATTCAAAACAAGCGGCTTCTCCCCAGCTCTGCATGCCACAGCCACCGTCACCAGCTTCTGCTCCCATGGACTCTCCTGGCCACCGCTACCAGCACTGGACTATTCACAAACAGAGAGGGATGGATATTCGTTACAAGCTTATTGTACCAGCCATAAGGTTTAAGACTTAAGTATATGAAGTTATTTTGCTTAATTGTTTTCTCCCAAATCAAGCAGCCTTGAGGAATATACAAACTAGAGAAATTAATCAATTCACTAGGTAGTAAATCCACACTGATTTAATCCTATCCTAGGCTCTGTAGGAAATGAAGACATATGGTTCCTACCACTAAGGAGATAAGAGTCTGAATGAGTGCTTTCGGGGTTTAGTAATAATGAAACTTACAAAGGTGGGGTGTAGTCATGGAGTGTTTCACAAAGGAAGAGGGACCGAAGCAAGGGCATAAGACTAGACAAATAGAAAGGAAACCAAACAAAGCTTGTTTGTAAGGAAAATTTACGCTCATTTGTAAGGAATCTTGGAAACTAGGCAAGGAGCTTGGATAAGAAATGTTAAGAAAGAGGGTATCATAAACAGGTGTTTAAAAATGAAAATAATGTAATGAAATGGGGTGTTACAGGAAGTCTAACCTAGTCTAATCTCGCAGAGATTTTGCAGATTAATTGGATGGGGGAAATATAAAGCAATGAGTGGTTCTCAAAATGCAGCTTCATTCTCTCTGGCCCCATCCCCCAGCAGCATCATGGGGAACCTGTTAAAAGATGCAAACTCAGATGCACCCCAGAACTATACATCCGAAGCCTGGGAGGTGGGACCCAGCAATCTGTGTGCTAACAAGCCCACCAGATCGGAGGTGCTCATTCGAGCCTGAGCTGTGCTGGTGTAAGCTGGTAAGGACTTGAACTAGGACCCTGGCCATAAGCATGGATTCTGAGATACAAGGACTTTGACGGGAAAAACTGATCATCTGTGACTGAGAAATGAACGAGAAAGAAAGTCAAAGGTGCACCCAGATGTCAGAAAACTAACACCCATGATGGTCAATTAAGTGAAGAAAGATAAAGAGTTTCAGGTCAGACATATTCAGTTGAAAGTAATGGCAAAATCACCACATGGAATGGCAAGCAATTAACATTTGAACCTAAAATTCAGATTTGATTTTAGACTTGGCTGGAAATGCTGATTTGGAAATAACTGTTACAGACCTGAGATCAGCGAATTTTCCTGGGGTCAAAAAAAAAAGAAAATGTACAAAGAGAGTAGAAGGCTAAAGAACAGGCCTTAAAAATTCATCAGATGAAGGAGAGGCATGAAAGAACATCATTAGAGACCAAGAAGAAATGGAATGGGAAAAGCAAGATATGAACCAAAGGACCCTGTGCAGAAACAGTGAAACAGATTTCAACTTATGTGCCAACTCTGCTCAGCTGGCAGTGGCGGCCTGGGACACTGTGTGCAGGACTCCACGGCGTCGTCCAGGTTCAGTGAATTCACGCCTATCCTGGGCATAGCAGGAAGACCTGCAGCACGGCTTGCAATGACCCACTGTCCCATGGAGTGCATGGAAGTCAGGTGGACCAGCCATCAGGAACCAGCGGGAGGAGACAACGGAAGGCAGTGATTACAGGCCTCTCTTCACCAAGTTTAGAGATGAAACAAAAAGGAATGAGGTGGAAAAATTATAAATAAAAGATGATTTTCGCAATTGGTAGAGACCTGTGCATGTTTGAAGGGCAGTCATAATCAATAATCTGCAACTAGATTATAAAAGACTGATGAATGCTAGTGGTCGCTGCTCAAAAGTAATTTAGAGACTATAATGTCTACATTACTCACAAAGATCTGGCTGTACAGCAGCACGGACCAGTTCACACTGATTTATCATATTCCAGTCCTCCTTCCTAATTGCCACGCTGATGCAAGCAAGGCCCACAGCACATTTCTCTAAGCGTACAGTTTAGAACACTGCAACAGTGGACAAGCCTACTCTCATGTGCGAAAGGGCTTTAACCAAGACTAATGTCCTAACCTAAGTAATTTGCTTTGGTAAATAGAAAGTCAAAATAGCAAGTCATAAATCACTCTTCCTTCTTCCTATTAGCGATAAAACTGTATTTTAGCCAAAAATCCATTACTGCTAATAAAATTCCTAATTCAATTAAACTATTTAGTACCTCAAACTCTGATCAACACTATTTTCCAAGAAGACTTTAAATCCATCTTTGCACGTATTCGAAGCCCAAGGAAAGCAAAAGTCTAAAAACAAAATCTATCTTCTAATCCACCTACAGCCCTGGGAAATGTCAACTAACTCCAACCTCAAGACTTTTCTTCTTCTGAATGAAAGTAAAAGTTCTGACCCAGTGAAGAAAAAAAAACCTAGAGTCTATTTCTAGATATTGGCCTACCACTAGGCAGCAAAAACAGTAGGCAGATCAGAATCGGAGAAGGCAATGGCACCCCACTCCAGTACTCTTGCCTGGAAAATCCCATGGATGGAGGAGTCTGGTGGGGTGCCATCTATGCGGTCACACAGAGTCAAACACGACTGAAGCGACTTAGCAGCAGCAGCAGATCTGAGTAAGACTTCTGGGCTTCAGTGGCTTCATTTATAGTCCATTAAGGGTGAGATGCCAAAAAGGACCTATTTAGCCCATGAGCTAACCACTGCAGAACAATGGCCTCTCCTGGGAAGTTTTAAATAAATTGAGATTTTACACCCATGCTTAATTCATATTTTATTTATGGTAGTTCAAATATATTAAAACTGTGAGGCAGCATAATACATATTGGTATAATATTTTTCATTAAACTATAGTGTAATACCCTGAGCTTCATATTTTTTTATTTCACACTATGAAAATTAGGTCAGCCTCACTTTTATCTACAACCCCGTTATTTTTTTCCTCCATCCAATGAATATCTATCTATTGTTCAGAAAACTCTATTTCAGCGTAGTCATAGGTGGTTGCAATGTCTAATAAATCAAACATAGTTCTCTGTGAAGCACTGTGCAAGCTTTGTGAAGTCACTGACCACCATGGATGGAGGAGCCTGGTGTCCACGGGGTTGCAAAGAGTTGGACACGACTGAGCGACTTCACTCACTCACCATTAAAAAAAAATAAAGAGAAATTAATTTATAATGAATAATGGCATTTTAGTATGTAAATGCTCAAGCCTGCACTTGTTGCTATTGTTTAATTACAGAGTCAGACACAAACTGTAGCCTGCCAGGCTCCTCTGTCCATGGGATTTCCCAGGCAAGAATACCAGAAGGGTGGAGAGCCATTTCCTTCCCCAGGGGATCTTCCCAACTCAGGGTTCGAACCTGCGTCTCCTGCATTGGCAGGTGGGTTCTTCACCACTGAACTACCAGGGAATCAGCCCTCAAGTCTACACTAGATACAATAAAACAGGCTGACTCTTGAGTTTCTGTTAAACCAACACATATGCAATAGCTATGGTTACTGTGACAAAGCAGCTGCATCCCCAGAAAATTCAGAGTATCTTACTATTAAAACCACACGCCTTCTGTCCGTCCTGGGCTGGGTGGGCAGGTTTTCAGCTGCATGAATTCCTGATGGGACATCCTGAAATCGAGGACACAGGACAGTTCTTCAAGGGGCGGGACTCCCTGAGGCACTGCAAGCTCTCTAGATCCCTGTCCCCACCTCCCCACTAACCACCAGGGGCTCCCCCACAGATCTCTAAAACGCCTCCCTGGACGCAGTACCATCCCACCACTGAAAAACACTGTTAAGAGATTGGGCCAAAATGTTCACCCTGATAAAAGATAAACGGGAAACTTAGCTACTTTACAGTCTGTATGACCACTGATAATCACAAATAATGCACTTCCAGTAATACGGACTTCTCAAACACAGATGAAAAAAAGCACCTTCCTCTCATGTGATCTCTGCCTCGAGGTGCCCAAGTACTACCAGCTTCCTCTCTCTCCATACTCACCAAAGTCACATCTCCCCAGTCCAACTCACCTTGATTGGGGGAGGGGGGGTTGGTATGTGGGTGTGGGTCGCTTAGTCTCGTCAACTCTTCGTGACTCCTTGAACTGTAACCCATCAGGCTCCTGCTATTTCTTAGGGTATCCCAAACCACTCTGTGCTAAATTATCCAATTGTCTTTTTCCCACCCCTCCTCTTGGTGCCTCAAAATCTGTCATATAATATGGACAACGACTTCATCAAGAATCTAATGGAAATGGAAAGTGACTACAAATTACAGCCAAAAGACCCCAGCTCACTGTTATGGTATCATAAGAACGCACACAGATACAAGGTGATACCCACCTATCACAGACATTTTCAGATTAATGTTTTTTTAAGAGTAAATTTCTCAAGCATAGATTTATTTCAAGCTGACATACTTTCCATCAAAACTATCTACATCAGATAGCTCTTGGCCAATTAAAATTATATCTTTCATAGGTGACAATATCAGAATTAATATTGAACAAACAGTTCAATAAGGCTATAATTTTATATTCAAAGAAAATGAGAAAAGGATTTAAAGTTATTCACTCTAAATTAACTTATAATAAATTCACAGAGATTCCATTTTGAAATTA